>JAULAV010003153.1:0-25000 GCA_030789695.1 Scilla litardierei | reverse complement strand
GAATACGATTGGATTTAGGGTTTAGTGGTGAGACGTTGCCTCTAAGAGTGATACCTAGCGTCCCACGGGCCCGATATTCCGGTCGATCCCCAGGATGATACGCTAGGACTACCCAGGTTCGGTCGGTGGGCATTCCCATGTCCATTAACACCGACATACTTCGGGAGCACTAAGCTCGCAACGATTGCTCCCAACATCTCATCCTGCCATTCCCACGCGTAAGGATTCAATGTCTACGCTAGGGGCGTGAGCTGTGGCTAGGGAGTCAACCGCCAAGTTTATTCCCCCTTGGCCCGATGGTCAGAGGCGGTCTTTCTCCTGACAATGACAATGAAACACCCTGTGTAACCATCTAAATTCCTAAACCCATATCTAAATCCTACTCCTAAGTTCGCTCTAGGGAGAACCCACGAAGGGGTTTCCATCAAAATCCCAGAGTTAGGAACTACTCACAGTTCATGGCAAAAACACAATCTAAACAATATTCAACGGTAGAAATCATGATCATGCAATAGAAAACAGTAGCTAGCAATGATATTAATATAATATTAAAGTTTCAAGACAATCGAAACACTTACAACACAGAAGAAAATTACAGCCGTCAAAAGTCCAAAAAAGACAGAAAAATAATAGCTCTCGTTTCAGGAAACCTAGGTCAACTATATATAGGAATCGCGACCACCCGATCGGTTGAAGCATCAATGATCGGGTGAGTTGAAAGGTGCTTTGGCTTCGATCTTCAGACACTTCACCCGGTCTCTTGATCCGAGCGGTTGGCATCACCGGCTCGTCATTTGGAAATTTCAACTTCAGATGAACAAATCGGGTGAGATATCACCTGATTGGTTGGAATTAAGTCCAAAAGATAGAGAGCTCTGTCGATCTCACCCGATTAGCGAACCGATCGGGTGAGATGCTCTTCACTTTAGCTCTTGTCTGGGGCAGATATGCATGCATCAACCGATCGGGTGGCTCTGTCCACCCGATCAGTTGAGGGCTGAAATATGGATTTCTTCATCGTTTGGCCCTCTGGATCGCGCGTGACTCCTCCCGTTGCTTCGGGGACTCATGATATCTACTTTGAATATCCCCAATGCTGGAAACTCCTGCATTTATGCAAAAACATGGAGAAAGTGAAAAGATAAAAAAACGCGAAAGAAAGGATATGAAACGATGGAAAACAACGGAAAATCACAAAGAAGACGTGCGTGGATATATAAAATATAAACGCACGTCAAAATCTTCCAAGCTGAACTCTTCCTCATCGTCGAGGAAGACGAGTGAGAGTAGGAGCTCGGAGGGAAAAATGGAGAGAAAGAAACAGAAAGAAAGAAAACAAAATCCTAGATCACCCGTCAGAGCCAACAAAATCAAACACGCCACACTAAGCAAGCATGCGATAAAACACAACACTAAACCAAGGAATATGAGTCCAAACAAGTGTTGTGGGCCCACGCGATGAAGCGCGAGTGTGTGTCGTCGTGTGCTAGCAGACGGTGTTACTATCTACGTTATGCAATAAAGCTCCATATACACATACCCAAGGAAAGACCCAAATATCGATTCGATTCGAAATAGCGGCGAATAAATAGCTCAAGCATGCATGAGAACAGAGTAAGAATCGAAGCGTATCAAGTATCAGGGACTCCACAGCTATGGACTAGGAAATCACCACACTTCGCCTAGATAACCGCTAGGAAGTTCCTATGCCAAGTGTTTTCGAAAACGATGGAGATTGAGAAGGTGTGGAGTAGAAGACTAGGTGCAAACTCTCGCCTTCCCTTTATTCTCGGTAGATAGGAAAAAATATTCACACATAAATTTTTTTGGGTTTTGGGTATTTGTATTTTTTTGAATTTTTGGCTATACATATTTTTCTTTTCTCTTTTCTTTTCTTTTTTTGGGTTTTTTCTTTTCTTTTTTTTTCTTTTTGGATTTTTGGATTTTTGGGCTATACATTTGTGTACTCTCCCAAGTGGGAGAACGGTACACGGCGAGGGGATTGCACCAAGTAAAATAAAAAGGAAATTGGATTCTAAATACTTGGGCAAAAGGAATATTTCTCGCAAATCAGAACATAGGCTAAATAGGTTATCGTAGTCCTATTTGTGGAATCCCGACACATGTGAATTGAAGTATACGATATATATATATTCCATGCATATAGAAGCAGGCAGTATAAGCAAATACCGCATATTCAAATCGAAGCATGCTAATCTAACGGTCAACCAAGGATAGGTATATAAATCAACATCACAAAGTAGAAGAACACCAACTAGCTAGTCACGACACACGACGCATACAAAAGCAAAGTGAACCCACGATGCATGAAATGCAATAGGACTCGGCTTCCTAGGGTTAGTGAAAGTGATTATCGAAGCTATGCTAGGTGTGTGTGTAGTTTTGTGGCAATACATCACATGGGGTCATCTCTAGGAGAGGGAGATAAAAAGATGAGAAGAAAAAGAAAAACACCACGAAAACGACTAAAAAACGAAGAAAAATATACAACTGACGCACAAAGTGCGACTCCCCCAAGCTGAAACTTGCATTGCCCTCAATGCAATAGTAGTGAATACAGGAGGGCAATGAAATTGGGGGGGGGGGGTACGCACCGACACAGAAAAGTCAAACACGAGAAAGACACACGAATGAAACTGAAAAAAGAAAAAGAAAAACACAAATAAAAGAAAGAAAAACATATCCAAACGACATATATAAACAGACATACAATGAAATCACGACAACAGGCATAAAAATCGATTTCCCCCAAGCTGGAACATGACAAAGCTAGCATTATGATATGATCAAGGTGATGTAGATATATGCCAGGGGAAAAATCGGAAAAGAAAAAGAAATCAATCAAAATGCAGCAGAGGACGAGTCCTCGTCCTCCTCGGTAGAAGATGGGGGGTGTGCGCGGGAGAGGTGATGGGTGTGCGGAGAAGTGGAGAGAGTGGTAGGGAGGGTGGATGGATGGGTGCGGTGGTGGTGTGAACAATGGGTGTAGTGTCAGTGGTAGTGGGGAGTGAGGGAAGTGAGACGACCAATGCGGTGGAAGATGGGAGAGATTCGGCGATAGGAGAGGATGGTGGGGGAAGTGATCTCAAACGCACAGGAAATTTCTTGCGATGCGTGTATGGGGTGATGGAAGTGGAGGGTGGTGTAAGTATGGGGTCTACGATGGTGGTCGTTGGTAGAGATGTAGTGACGGGAATGGAAAAAGTGGTGACGGGAGGGGATGATGGTCGCTTAGGGGATGATGGAGGAGGTGAAGATCGTCAACGAGGAGAAGGATGTGGTGAAGGGGGAGGGGTGGGTAGATGAGGACCGTAGAGGTGTGTGAGGTAGCAGAGAATGGTGGCCATGTTTTGCTCGAGTGCGAGGAAACGTGGGTGGGAAAAAATAGAAGAGGATGAGTCCAAGGATGTAGAAGAGGATGCACCAGCGTGTAGAGAAGCCAGCTCAGTCTCAGCGAGACGAGCGGAGGTGGCTCGACAAACGGAAGAAGTAGTGGCCAGACGGACAGTAGAAGTGGTGCCAGCGGCAGTGGTGAGGCAAGGGCTAAGAGGGCCGTGGTGAGTGCCTCAAAAGTAATAGGGATAGAAGACGGGGTGGCGCCACTAGGGCCAGCCCCAGGGTCTCCTCTAGACGTAGGGATATCCTACACGCCTAAGTGGGCAGCAGGGGACGGTGGTCGTGGTGCGTCAGGGATAGGTAACTGAAGATGCAACCCCTCTAGAAACTCTGGGTCAGGAGGAAACGTCCAATCTGCCACAAGAAGGATAGACATACGACCAGGGTTGGGCAGAATGGTGTAAGGAGCAGGGGGTGGCCGTAGTAAAATGCGAACTGACCGTCGCCACGAGTCTTGATCATATGTGTGTGTCGCAGGATATCAAGAACTAGATATGTAGATCCTGCGGCACGTGGTAAATCTCGTGGGATAATGATATTGAATGTGGGATGCGAAGCAATGATGGTAATGAGGCCCCCGCAGCAATACTTGCCTTTACCGGTGCAGCTAATATCAGCGAGTTTTTGAATAAGCCAAGCGCCGCCATGAATGGGTATGCGAGGGGCCTCGAAGCCGATCCCGTCATCACCGCAAATAAAATCAAATGTCATAGCCCACAGAATAAAAAGGTCAGGGATAGTCACGGTCCCAGACTCATCCCTGGGGAAGAATGTGCTAGATATGATGCGGTGGGCCAGACGAAATACGGGTGAATGATGGAGGAGGCCTTGGCCTTGCCTCAAGGATATCGGTCATGGAGGGTGAGGCGACTCCAAAAACATCGACATCGAAGTCGCGGTGATATTCATATGGACAGATAGCGTCGCCTAGAATGGAGAAACCAAAGATGTTATTGACCGTGTTCAGGTGTGTGCGGATGTTTCGGTTTCGGACGCGGAAATCGACAATGGACCCTGCCTCACATTTGAGGGAAGATAGGAATTCTAGTGTGAGGGTGGGGTATGATGGTGCGTGGGCGTTTAAAAAGCTTAGCCAACGTAGGTTTGCAAAAAAAGACTCGACCCTGGAGAAAACTCTGAGATCGATCAGGGTTTGTGCATGTGCAAATTTTGTGGAAAGGTGAGACCGTTGGTTGAGTCTATGATAAAAATCTTTGTGTTCACGATTCAAGAAACGGTATTCCCATTGTCCAATCAGTGGGTCTGCAATGGGAATGATTTGTTGGGGTTGTGGTCGTGTAGGCTGGGTAGGAGGAGCTTGTGAACTAGGTGGATGTGTGGACTTGCGTCTCTTGTGAGACGGATCCTCCTCATGCATGATAGCCTTACCCTTATCTTTGTCCTTGGCCATGATGCAAGTGAATGCAAGTGAATGCAAGTCTACATGAATGCACACGACCAAATGACAATAGAGCAAAAGTATATTACTAGGGCAATATAGAAATAGAGCTTAGGAATGAATTTACCCAGTAGCAAAGTGAATCCTTGCTTGCAAAACACCCCACGCAGTGCAATTGGGAGATCCGTGAAGCCGCGGCACTTCGATCCAACAAATTTCTGAAATGGGGGAATAGGGGTAGGGTTAGGTCAGAAGTAGGGTTGAATGAGGATGTGGAGAGTGTTGATGATGGTAGAGAGGGATGGAGGAAGTGGGGAGATCATTTGAGAGAGAGTGGAGCTCGTGCGAGGAGGAGGCAGACTGTTTGGGAGAGAAAGAATGTGAAACGACGGGGGAGAGAGAGAGAGTTTGGGTGAAGAAATGAGTCGGTTGAAGGGGGTAGTCTATTTATAGGGTTTAGGCGAACCGATCGGGAGAGATCTCACCTGATCAGTTGGATAAGTATTCGAAAAATTTCGTTGGAAGGCAGCTATAGGCGAACCGATCGGGTGAGTTTTCACCCGATCGGTTGGTCGCTTCATAATTTTCCCTAGAGGACTGTCGATTTCACCCGAACATCGACACGATCACAGCTTCAGCTCAACCGATCGGTTGATTTAATCCCAAATTTTCCCGAGAGCTCTTCAGGTTGACCCGATCTTCCACCCGGTTTGCCGCTTTTGCCAACCGATCAGGTGGCTGATGCACTGAAACATGACATCTCTAGATACAGCTCAACCGATTGGTTGATTCATCACCCGATCGGTTGGGGATGATTTCCTGCACAAATTCAAAAATTGATCTAGGTCCCTTGACAAAAATCCCCATTGCTGAATTTATTCACCAAAATAAGAAAAATAATCCTAAAAATAACGACAAAGGTTTAGAACATGGGTTGCCTCCCATGAAGCACTGTTGTTTAAAGTCGTTTGCTCGACTCCTACTATGTGATCTTCAAGGTGGTTGATGCGGGTGATGCCCAGAGATCGGCATCCATTCAGCTTTCGGAGTGGTGGCCCTTGGTGTTGACAGTGGTGAAAGGTAGACGCTCTCGACGACCCTCCCGCTTATGGTGTCCGGGGGCTTCTCCCTCACATTGGCGTCGACCTACACTTTTCTTGGGATCCGGACTTACTCAACAGTGAGCCCCATGGGCTCTTTTCCTTTTCTCCTCGTCGGAGCAGCCTTCTGGAATCCGGGAGGGGTCGTCACGGAGGAAAACGCTTCTCCGGTAACTTCTCCTTCTGCCAACCCAGCATGTTCCTCCAGGGTCCCCAAGCTATCAGGGGGGTTCCTCGAGAGGATCTCCCAAGCTCCAGCTTCTACTACTCTTTCCTCTTCAGTTTCCAGCACATTACAACTTTGCTCCTCAGACGAATGCTTCATAGATAGTCCCAAATCAAATTCGACCTTCTGGTCGCCCACATTTAGGGACAACTTCCCTCTCTTCACATCAATTAGCACGCCAGCGGTCGCCATAAAAGGCCTCCCGAGGATGATCGGGGTATGATTGTCTTCCGGCATGTCCATTACAACAAAATCTATAGGCACATGCACGCCTCTGACATTCACTGGTAGGTCGTCCACAATCCCCACCGGATACTTGACTGATCTGTCTGCAAGTTGTAGCGTCATACCGGTGGGTTCAAGGTCCCCCATTCTGATCCTTTTGAATAAAGATAGATGCATCAGACTGATGCTCGCACCCAAATCAACGAGTGCCTGATTAATTTTCACTTGTCCTATTGAGCATGTGATGGAGAAGCTACCTGGGTCCTTGAGCTTGGGCGGAGTCGCTAGCTGAATCAGAGCACTGCACTCCGATGTGAGGACAAATTTTTCTTTTCTGGAACCCCTCGTCACCAAGTCCTTCAAGAAATTCATATAGGAGGGGATAGACTCTATAGCCTCGAGGAAGGGGATCTGCAGGCTCACGTATTTAACCATATCAAAGAACTTGCCATATTTCTCGTCTATCTTTGCCTTGGCAAGTCTTTGGGAAAATGGTACCGTAGGTTTGAAGACTCTTAGGTTCCCCTCTTCTTCTTCTTCTTTTCTTCCTCAGAGACTCCCTCCGGAGTCGTAGTCTTTGATGACGAAGCTCCATCGTCATTTGCTTTTGCATTTGGTCGCCCATCGACCAATGGAGCTTCGGGTACCTTGGCGGGCTCCCTAGTTGGAACCTGAGTCCCACTTCTCAATACTATAACAGACATGTTGGCATGATCATGCGTTAAGGCCAACGTTTGATTCGGCCCCTAGGATTTACTTCCGGCTGACCCGGCAATTGGCTCTGTGCCCTCTGAAGGTTCGCCACCTGCTATCCCAGCTGGGTTACTTGGTCGGTCAGGGCCTTCTGTCCCATCTCCAGCTGCAAGTTAATCTTCTCCTGGTTCGAATGTATTGGGTCAAGAGACTCTCGACCGGAGAGATTACCCGTTGTTGCCCATATGGCTGCTGCTGCTGCAAGGGCTGCTGATTCCTGGGGGGATATTGCTGGTACATTTGTTGGGGCTGTTGTTGTTACTGGTACTACTGCTGCTGCTGCCAAGGTGGCTGATATAATTGTTGCTGCGGTTGCTTGGGCTGCTGATATGGTGCCCTATAGCTCAGATTTGGGTGGTTCCGGTTATTGGGAGAATAAGCCGGATTTGAGCTAGTCCTTGGTGGATAGGGCGCATTGCTCGTCGGGTTGTAGAAGAGAGCACTTGCTTGATCCACCGGTGGTGAGATTCACCACCATCGAAGTCTCTCAAGACTTCAGCTTCCACCACTGCTACTTGTTGGGTGTTGGCACTACCAGCTCCTACCATTAGTGCCGAGATCTGGGTCGACAGCAAATCGAATTTGCTAGATAATTTGTTGACCTCTTCGAATCTGTGCATTCCACTAGATCTGGGCGTGGCGCGCTCATCACACCACCTCTCATTATTTGATGCCATGTTCTCAAGAATGTTACCGACATCTTCTTCATTTCTGGACATAAAGGACCCGCTAGCTGCCCCGTCCATAGAAGATTTCAGGTCATCCCTCAACTCGTTGTAAAACAAATTTATAATTTGCCATTTTGGGAGCTCGTGGTGAGGGCACCTATGCTGCATCTCCTTATATCTCATCCATGGCTCGTGTAGGGATTCGTGGCTGGCTTGGGAGAAGGAGGAGATCTCGCTCCTCAACTTCATCGTCTTCCCAGGGGAAAGAACTTGTTCAAGAAGGCATTGGATAGCTTCTCCCAAGTAGTGAAGGTATTGGGGTCCTTTCCCCTTAGCCATTGCTTGGCTTTGTCCCGCAGAGAGAAGGGGAATAGTTTAAGCCGGATAGCTTTAGTCGTGACATCGTTGATCCAGAAGGTGTCACACTTCTCAAGGAAGGAGTCCAAATGCTCAATTGGGCTCTCCATGGGTGCCCCTGAAAATTGATCCTGCTGGATCCACGTCACTAATGACGGCTTTAGCTCGAAACTCCTAGCCGTAATAGCTGGGGGCTAGATGCTAGACGTGGACCCGATGGATGGCATCGAGTACTCCAGTAAGGACTTCTGGGCAGGAGTATTCTCTCCCATGTTTTTAGCTTCCTCCCTTCTTCTCCTCTCTGCGTTCAGACGCCTCACGGTGGCGTTTATCTCAGGATCTATAGGAATCAAGTCGTCGAGACTTCTTGTATTCCTGCGCATGAAAAACAAGAAATACCCGTGAAGCAAGTATGGTATAGCAACAGATAAAAACAGAAAATAAAGAATATAAAATAAAAATGAAAATGTCGAGTGCGGAAATTATCGCGAGGTGAGGATGTGAACTAGACTCTAGGGTTCACAGGGTCCTAAAAGAAAACAAACACGTTGTCTCCCTAGCAACGGCGCCATAAAGCTTGACGTCCCCTAGATTTGGCACTATAGGCAATAGGATCGGGGATACCAGATTTAAATATTTATAACCACAAGCGCACGGTGTTGTAGTGTGGCTTGGGGGTCGAACTCAGGGAGGCGTGTGTTGTGCTTGTCTTCAGGAAGGAATCGGTTCACCCGATGGGTGGCTAGCCCGATCGATAGGTAGGTTGTCACAGAATGGAAATACGAAGGGTGCAATTATATAAAAGAGAATCCAGGACTTCGGTTTCCGCCCTATCATGTGCTCTCACTATTACGGCCGACGGATAGGAATACGATTGGATTTAGGGTTTAGTGGTGAGACGTTGCCTCTAAGAGTGATACCTAGCATCCCACGGGCCCGATATTCCGGTCAATCCACAGGATGATATGCTAGGACTACCCGGGTTCGGTTGGTGGGCATTCCCATGTCCATTAACACGGTCCTACTCTGGGAGCACTAAGTTCTCAACGATTGCTCCCAATATCTCATCCTGCCGTTCCCATGCGTAAGGATTCAATGTCTACGCTAGGGGTGTGAGTTGTAGCTAGGGAGTCAACCGCCAAGTTTATTCTCCCTTGGCCCGACGGTCAGAGGCGGTCTTTCTCACACCAATGACAATGAAACACCCAGCGTAATAATCTAAATTCCTAAACCCCTATCGAAATCATACTCCTATGGTCGCTCTAGGTAGAACCCACGAAGGGGTTTCCACCAAAATCCCAGATTTGGGAACTACTCACAGTTCATGGCAAAAACACAATCTAAACAATATTCAACGGTAGAAATCATGATCAGGCAATAGAAAACAGTTGCTAGCAATGATATTAATATATTATTAAAGTTTCAAGACAATCAGAACACTTACAAAACAGAAAAAAATTCCAGCCGTCAAAAGCCCAAAAAAGACAGAAAAATAACAGCTCTCGTTTCAGGAAACCTAGGTCAACTATATATAGGAATCGTGGTCACCCGATCGGTTGAAGCAAAAAGACAGAGAGCTCTGTCGATCGGGTGAGCTGCGGGTGAGCTGCTAAGCACTTTGGCTTCGATCTTCAGACACTTCACCCGGTCTTTTTATCCGAGCGGTTGGCATCACCGGGTCGTCATTTGGGAATTTCATCTTCAGATGAACAGATCGGGTGAGATATCACCCGATCGGTTGGAATTAAGTCCAAAAAGACAGATAACTCTGTCGATCTCATCCGATCAGTAAACCGATCGGGTGAGCTGCTCTTCACTTCAGCTCTTGTCCGAGTTGGATATGCATGTATCAACCGATCGAATGGCTCTGTCCACCCGATCGGTTGGGTGACTCCTCTCGTTGCTTCGGGGACTCGTGATATCTGCTTTGAATGTCCCCAACGCTGGAAGCTCCTGCATTTGCGCAAAAACACGGAGAAAGTGAAAAGATACAAAAAACACTAAAGAAAGGATATGAAACGATGGAAAACAACAGAAAATCACAAAGAAGACGTGCGTGAATATATAAAATATAAACACACGTCAAATATATGGAGAAGTATCTACGTGCATTTGAATAACTATATATTGGTAAATTTATAGTGTGGTTACATGTGTTGATAAGATTAGTGTTGGATGTATACTAGGAGATATAGGGAGTAGTATTTCCCTGTTTGTTTATACTTGTGTATTTATCTATACGTGAGTACTACGTCGTATTTGCTAGATTGAAACTATTTTTATGTATGTATGTGTATTTTGGTTGTGATAAGTGAGTGATAGTTATATAAGGATGTACGTGACTATATGAATGATTAAAGTACATGTATGAATTTTACTGTCTACGATAGGTATAAGTATAGAATGTGTACATACATACATGTCTGTAGTATTAATGTTTGACTACCTAGTGCATATATAAGCACTTGTAGTGACTATACCTGGTTTAAATTATAGTGTGATATGATTGGGGTAGTTACTAGAGTGGTTAGATATATTTATAGTTAGAAAATCCGATGACGGACTTTATTCTAAGGTGGGTAGGATGTCATGGTCGCTTTTCGATTGTACGTTTTCGAGCGCGTACTTTTGTTCGTATGCGAATTTATTTTGACCTCTCCTTGTATCCGAATCCTACGATGTGAAATGCTGTTGGGACCCTCTGGAAGAGTACTTATTTGTGGAATTATTTTTGAACGTCATTTCACGGGTCGTTCTCACACAAAATAACTTTGTTTGAAGAGTTGTAGTAGCTTCCACCTTCGTCGTTAGACCTTTCTATTTTTAGTTTCTTTTTCCATTACCCTAGCCCATGATCGATCTCCTTAGTCTAGACACTCTCATCGACACGGTCTTCCCGGTATTTTTCTTATAATTATCGGACACCGTTTGACCCACTTTTTCCACTAATCCTCTTCTAATACACATAACCTAATTAACTTGATTAATTAACTAACCTAATTAAACTAGGCATAATACGTTCATGAATATATTTCCTAGCTATTATCCATCACATATAAACCTAAGTCTACCCCCACCCTCTCACAACTTCTCTCTCCAATCACCTAAACATACCCCCCTTTTCAAAACACTATCAAAACTAGTCTCTTATACTCACCTAATTGGGCTATTCAGCCCACTGTTTTATCTAATCTAAACCTCCTCTATCTCTCCCTCTCTCCTCCTATAATACAAAAAATCCCAAACCCTAGAGCTATATAGCCAATTTCTTCTTCAAAATGAAAACCGAAACTAGGGCTTCCCCACGAACTTTGCGGCGCAACCCATCTTCCAAATTTCAGCCATCCCCTACCCGACCTCCGACGACCACCAAACATCCGGCCTAGCCTCCCCTCGACTCCCTCAACCTCCGAAAACCCTCCTCTCGTCAACCACCCCCTCCTCCTTGCTTTAGAATCGGTGCAAACACCAACCCATTGCAAAAACTGATGTCAGCCCCTCTCATTCAAAAATTTGGGCAGCCCTCTCTAGCTCTCCTGTTGCCACCAAACTTTCGACCTAGCCTCCGCTCGACGTCCCTTATCTATCGGAAGCCTCTCCTCACGTCAGTTCCTCCTCCTCCTTTCGTAAACAGCGTGCAAACACAAAAACACCCTACAAAAACTGTCACAGCCTCTCCCCTTGCAAAATTCAGCCTGGGTTATTTCTGCCGCCGCCGACTGTCCCCTCCTCCGGTGAACTCTCCTCGACGTCCCTTATCACATCCTAGCTTCCCTCACGATAACTCTTCCTCCTCCTCTCGTAAACATCACGCAAACACCCGGATACGCGTCGAAAAACTGCTGTTTGCTCTACCAAAACCCACGGCCTGGGCTGTCTTATGGCAGCCGGCCAACCCGCTGCCGCTAGCTACTCCTCAAGCCTTCCCCTCTCTTTGCAGGTCCTTCCCTAGCCACTGCAACCCCCAGAGCTCCTCCCACACGTGTGCAAACTTCAGATTCTCACGCAGATTTCAGATATGCACTACCCGAACCCACGGACAAATCTGTTCGCCATCTCTCGTGTGTTCTGTACCACTGTCTGTGCCTTCCCGACGCCGTAGGATGCTGTGCCACTGTGCATCCCCTTCGTGTCATTGATCGATGATCGTACCGCTACCCGGTCGTCGTTCGTCGTCGCTATCTACCGAACCGTTCGCGCTACCGGAGTCCAACCCCCGACGTTGCTATCCGATGTCAGTGTAGCTCTCACGTCGTTTTAAGGTATACCTGAACCGTATAAACCCACACCCGCATGTTAACAAGATAAAAAGTGTGTTTTCATTGATTTGGTAACTCACTAATTGAAGATAATGAATACGAGATTGTAGGTTTGGGATGATTGATTTGGAGCACATAGGGAGATCTGGAACATTGTTGAACTGAGACTACGGTCATTGTTCAGGCAAGTGAACCTTGCACAGTAACTTGTTTTAGGCCATGTTTTAGGCCATGTTTTAGGCCATTTTGTAAAATTGTGTAAAAGAAATTAGGCGATGAAATGATAATCGCCTAGACTCCCTTACTAGATCTAGCTTGACATCGAAGCTAGATCCGACACCTTTATCATGCTATCATTTCATGCTACCTGTCAGGTTTACTTTCAATTAACGGTACACACTTTTAGCTGCTTATTGACATGTCATGTCATGCATCAAATTGTTCCATCGTGGTTGCGTAGCACACGCTACAATAATTGTAACTATTAAGGCTAGGCACCTGCTTTACGGGCACAACCCTATGCCAAACCAAAAACACTTCCTGGCTCGTGATCCAGAAGCGAGCACAACGTAGTTGGGAAACCAATGATCGATACACGTGGATGGGTAGGATTAAGCTATTATGCAGCGTAGAAGTGTGCCTGATCCGCACCTTCAGCTGTAAGAAGTAAACCCAGTGCACAATGTGAAAAGATATTGTTCATGATTCCTGAAATAGTGATTTGTAGTGTTCTGCTACGACGTGCTTGCTTGCTATCATCATGCTCATTTAACTGCTGCATTCATTGAAATATCATGTCATGTCATCATTATTTTAGAACTGTAAGCTGCATTCATCTTATAACTGTTATGCTTTACATTTCCTTGCACAAAAGTCTCCCTTCCTTTTTGGAGATTTTTGCTGACATGTGCCCCTTTCTCTTTGGGTGTCACATGTCAGGTTTGAGCTTGCGTAGTTGCTGAGGACGACAGCTTGTTGACGTCCAGTTCGAGGTCACTGGAGTTATTCCCTTAGTCTTAGATGGTGACTCTATTTTAGTTGTTGTTACCTTCTTAGTAGTTGTTGTTAGGTTTTTCGGTGCGTATCACTATTTCTTGTTGTAGTTTTGGCCATGTTTAGGCCTTCTTTTTGGACTCTGTACTTTTCTTTATGATTCACTGTATGTTTGAAATAAAAGCTATGGATGTTGAATGTTGGGTAATTTTTTTATTGTCTATCCGTCTTTATTATTATTGTTATTTCATCGTAATGCATAGAACCTGCTAATGCAATAAGTTACCAGACGCTTATCAGACTGTAGCTTCATAGCTCCAAGTCTGAGCGAACCTTCTCACATCTCGCCTTCCATACTTGGGAAGCGGGGTGTGACACCAGGTCGAGCCCCAGGCCTTCCGAGGTTTTCTCATCGTCAAAATGTTTAAGGAGGAGGGACTCCTTGCCCACCTCCACGGGCACCATTGCTTCGGTGCCTAGGCGAGCATGAATGGGGTTTCTCCCGTGGCCTGCTTATGGGTTGTCCGGTATAACCAGAGTATCCACGGGAGTTCCTCCAGCAACTTTTCCTGTGCTTCCTTCACTTTCTTGTGAAGTGGTTCGATGATGCACTTAATGGCCGCTTCGGCCATTCCATTAGTCTGAGGATGTGCCACGGATGCAAACAACAGCTTGATCTTCCAGTCTGCACAGAAATCCTTGAACCCTGCAGAGTCAAACTGCTTCTCATTGTCAGTGACGATGGACCAAGGTGTTCCGAACCTGGAGATTATGGAGTTCCACATGAAGCTCTTCGCCTTCTTCCAGGATATGGTGGCCAGTGGCTCAGCCATGATCCACTTGGTGAAGTAATCCACCGCCATGATCAGGTACTTCCTCTGCCCTTTTCCTGGGGTGAAGAGACCAAGGATGTCCAATCCCCACTTAGCGAAGGGGACGAGGCTGATTATTGGGACGAGCTCCGCCTGGGGAGATGAGCCCAGCTTGGCAAACCTCTGGCATTTTGGACACCTTCGGACATACTCGGTTGCATCATTGACGAAGGTTGGCCAGTAGTACCTCTGCCTTAAGATGTTCATGGTGACAGTTTTGCCTCCGTGATGATTTCCATAGACCCCCTCGTGGATCTCCTGGATGACGTAGTCAGCTTCCTGCGGCCCGATGCACTTAAGGTAGGGGAGGACGCCGGTCTTCGTCCAGTGCCTTCTGTATATCACTCCCTCGTGGAGTACGTACCGAAGGGCCTTTCGTTCCAGCACTCGACGCTCGTCTAGGTTCGTTGGGACTTCTCCGTCGGATCGGTACTGTATGATCGGATCCATCCAGGTGGGCTCTGTGTCATTGGACATCAGCTCCTTTACCTCCATGCTAGGTGTCTGGAGGTTCTTGACGTAGATGGCACGACTCAACTCCTTAAGAGATGATGAGGCCAACTTTGACAGGGTGTCTGTGCGAGCATTCCCCGATCGCGATAGGTGGAGGGTCTCGGCGTGTTTTAACCTAGATAGCTCGGCCTTGGTCGAGGCCAGGTAACGTTGCATTGGCTCTTCTCGAGCCTTATAATCTCATTGTAATTGGTTGATGATGAGTTTGGAATCGCTAAGGAGGCGTATGGAGTCTGCCCCAAGTGCCCAAGCTAGCTTTAGGCCGTTAATGGTGTTGAGTATTGGTGTTTCATACCAATCTTATTTTGATGATGATCACAACATTATGTTGTTGCTAATGAATCTCATGTTTTAATCTCACAGTTTATTTCTTAGAATATCTTTCTTGGAGACTAATCACTTGGTGTAAAGATGGACATCAAGTGGAGAAGGGCCAAAGTTTGGACTCAAGGAGTGCCAAAGCTTGGAGATGATGGAGAGTAATCAAGGCATCAAGATTGAAGACTTAGACTCTTTGAAAAGCAATGTAATCCATGTATTATTTTCTTTATTGCTTTCTCTCTCTTTTGAGTCTAGGTTAATGTAATGCCTTGTTAGATGGTTTACTTATCATGCACATGCATTTTACCATCTTAGTGAGCCTTAGGATTATCATGGAATCCAACCCTATAGGTTCATCTTGTCCAAAGACTCATTTGGACTCTCTGGCTTTCCATCAGTCACCTGATGAGGGAAACATAATCGACTGGGTGATTTCCAGTCGCCTGATTTGCACAGCTCAAGTCAACATTTCAATTGACTCAAACTTGAGCTTTACGCACAGTCGTCTGTCGATCAGTTTACAGTCGCATGTATACTTACAGTTGCCTGGAAATTGGCCAACAGTCGCCTGTCTAGCGTAAGTGCAATCTCTACATCTCTATGTATTCTCTCCATATTTTACAGAAGACGACTAATGATGAATGTACAGTCGCCTGACTATTTGACAGTCGACTGTAGTATTAACATCAGTCGCATGTATGGTCTTCTGGAGAAAGAGTGCAGCTCTCTGTTTCGATCCATCCCATGCAGCAGTCGTCTGCTGAAGGATTAACAGGCGCCTGTCCTGTTTATCAGTCGACTGTATTGACTTCATCTGTCGACTGTCCTGGCTCAGTTTATAGCCGTTGGAAATTTTCTAGCCGTTAATCAGTCAACTGTCTTTTGATCATCAGTCGATTGTTCCTGTCGTTTTCACCCAGTTTCTAGCCATTGTAGAATTCTTTCTTTGGCTGTTTCCTTGGGTTTTGGGGCTTGATATGGGGTTTCTATATAAATGAGTGTGCTGCCATCTCTTAAGAAGGTTGATTAATTCTTGATTCTTCTTGATACATTTGAATATATCAAGAGATCAATAAGCAACTCACAAGCTCCCTCATTTTCTTCTATTGAGCATTCATTCCTCTTCATGCATTGAAGTCCAGCTCAAGGAAAATCATCCAAGTGCTCTCAAGCATATCTCAACACTTGGAGATCCTATTCCATGCCTTGCATTCATTCATGAGTAAGCATCTCAAGGCATAGGTAAGAGTATTTACTTTACTTGGTGTAATTGTTTTTTCATATTTCTCTTTGTGGGATTAAGATACTCTCTTTGTGGAGTGTGTCTTTTTATGGGACTAGGTTTACTCTCTTTGTGGGAGTAACTCTCTTTGTGGGAGTTCTAGTATCCTAGTGTAGGCTAACCCTAATTCTCTGAGTGGGAGTTAGTGATTCTCTGTGTGGGAGTCTTGATCCTTATGTAGGATTGGTTGGGTCCTTGTGTAGGGCATAAATCCTCTTTGTGGGTATCTCCTTGTGAGATTTGTATTCACTTCTCTGTGTGGGAATATAGTGAATATTGGTGTAGCTGGATGTACCCAAGTTTGGGGAACCAGTGTAAAACTTTGTGTTTGTGTTTGGATTGATTGTGCCTTTTAATTCCTCTTGCATTTATAATTCCAAATTTGCAAGTTTAATTTTAATGGTACAATTTTATTGCCATTACACTTTTCACCCCCCCCTCTAGTGTGTGTTGTTAGTATTGCAAGGGTAAGGCGATCCTTACAATTGGTATCAAAGCGAGGTTATACATACTGCAACAACGGCATTCAACGCCTCATCCGCGTCTCATGAAGAAGGTCACTCAACCGTTCGACCCCCGCTCTTCAATGGAACCAACTACCCAAGTTGGAAGATCAGAATGATGATCTACATGGAGGGTCAAGACCTATGAGACATCACGGAGGTGCCATTTGAGAAGCCCACTACATCCGCGGCTTCAAGGACAAAGACGGAGAAGGACTCGATCAAGTTCAATGTGAGAGCTATGCATGCATTACATTGCGCTCTCTCAGCAAATGAGTTCAACCGCATCTCCATGTGCAAAACGGCAAACGATATTTGGCACACCTTGGAGATTTGTCATGAAGGGACAACGAAGATAAAAAAATCTAAACAAAGTATGTTTAGATCTAAATATGAAATGTTTAAGATGCAGGAAGGAGAAAGCATTTTAGAGATGTTCACAAGGTTCACTGATATCGTGAACGCTTTGGAGGGACTCGGGAAGACGATTTCCCAAGAGGATCGTGTAGAGAAGATTCTTGACTCTCTCACACCTCGTTGGGAGTCAAAGGCCAACGGAATTTTGGAGTCATATGACATGCCCAAATATACCGTTGAGGAGTGCATTGGTAATCTCATGGCGTATGAAGTGAAGCTTCAACACAAGAAGGAGATTCAACCAACAAAGCCGGAGAAGCTATAGAAGCAAAAGGGGGTTGCATTCCATGCCAAGGAGGAGCCAATCAAGTGGAGGAGGAAATTCCCTCGAGAAGCTCCTAGTGAAGAAGATGAGAAGGAGATGCAAGTGGAGAAGAAATTGAGGAGCTTGCCGAGCAATTCAAAGCATTCCTCAAATGCAAGCAAGGTAAGTCTTCGTCAAAGTTTGCCTCCAATTCTAACAAGGTTCCTACGTGTTACACTTGCAGTGAAAAAGGTCACTTGTCCACCGAATGCCCTTCCAAACCCAACAAAGAAACTTACAAGGGTAAATGGAAGAAGCATTGGAAAGGAAGGTCCAAGTCCAAAAATCACAAGAAGGGACTTGTCGGGACCTTTGATGATTCGAGTGAGGACACATCAAGCAACGAAGAAGAGGATGCAAAGGAGGATGCTCACGCATGCTTTGTAGCCATTGATGGTCCTACTCCAATTCCCTCCGGATTAAATAAAGAAGAGTTGGATGCGTGGCTCGATGCCTACAACTCCTATGAGGATTCATGCCTCATGGATATGGAGGAGAAGTCATCATCAATCTCTAGCAAGGATGATGTTGAGGTTGAGATTGAGGAAGAAAAGATCTCATATGAGGAGCTCAAGAACAACTTCGACTTGATCTCCGAAAAGGCTAGTAAGTGCATCAACTCTTACAATAGATTAAAAACAAAATATAGAATTGCTAAGAGTAAGTTGCATGAACTAGAAATTGATAGTGTAATTCATGATGAAATGCATGCTTATGACACTAGTGAGTGAGAGACACTTCTCTCTCAAGTTAAGGAATTGAGCCTTTTAAATGAAAAACTTGTTGCTCAAAACCTTAGCTTAGATGCTCACATTCAACAACTTACGTTGAAATGTGAAGAGGAATCCCGTAAGCTCATAAGCTTTGTGTATTCTAGGGATTCACTCCACGATTTGTTGGAAAAACAACATTCGGCAAATCATAGAGGAGGTTTGGGTTATATTCAAAATGCGGTTCCCAAACCCACCTCTAATTCCTCTTATAGTGCAAATACAAGAAATTTTGCTAAAGCACCTAAGAATAATCACCATGCTTTCTTGTACAACAAGAACACTAAAAAGAAGCATGTAGATCACGGGGTAATGAGGAAGAATGAAAATCTTTCATTTTTTGCTAAGAAGCAAAATCCTCATTCTTTGCATGCCAAGAATCTAGTTTCTACACCTAAGCATGCCACATCCATCCCTCTTGCAAAGGCAAAACCCTTGCCCAGGAAATCCTTGAGATTATGGATTCCCACTAAGGTTAGTGCGCAAGAGAGAGATAGTTACATCAACTCTCTAGTTAGGGATGTGATCACCTCGTGTGATTATGTTATGAAATCAAACTACTCTTGGGTTTGGTTACCTAATGTTTAGGTTCCTCACACATATGAATATTGCATGTGTATTGTGCTTCAATGTTAATTTTGAGCATACCCATTGATTGTGTGTGTTTCATGATTTTGAAAATATTTTCAAATTTATTTCTTTTCATGAAAATGGGGACCTTGGGGTTTATTGACATGCATGCATTTTTGATCCATGTGTATGTCAATGGGGGAGTTAATATGTTATATGTTTAAATTATTTTAAGACATATTTTAACTCTCATTTCGGGGTTGTTTGAGATCATTATTTACATTTGGTTATTTTGGGTCTCAAACCAAACCTCTTGTTTATTGCCAACATGTTTCATGTTTTATTTATTTTGGCAATATCCTTGTGTATCATTGAAGCTTGATTTTTCCATATCTATTGCTTTGATACACTTTAGGCCCATGGCTCCAATAGTTGTATATCAATTGGTAAAGGGGTTTATCTTCAAAGATTCTTTGTCTACAATTGTATTACCTCAATTGTTAGAGATTGTTTTATCTTTACCTCTCAATTGGTATTAGATCCTAGAAGTCAAAAGTTGACCATTTCTATGATCTAGGGGGAGTATGGGATAGTGAATTAATACCCACTAAAATTTTCAATTTGGTATCATACATCTCTTTCGTTCTTGCATGATGTCACATCTTTGTTAAGATGACAAAGGGGGGTATATTTGATGTCCACCTTTTTGACGATGTCAAAGGGGAGAGATATATGCATTATGTTCTTTGTCTACGATTGTATTACCTCAATTGTTAGAGATTGTTTTATCTTTACCCCTCAATTGGTATTAGATCCTAGAAGTCAAAAGTTGACCATTTCTTTGATCTAGGGGGAGCATGGGATAGTGAATTGATACCCATTAAAATTTTCAATTTGGTATCATACATTTCTTTTGTTCTTGCATATTGTCACATCTTGGTTAAAATGACAAAGGTGGATATATTTGATGTCCACCTTTTTGACGATGTCAGGGGGAGAGATATATGCATTATGTAAATATATATCATATAGGGAGAGAGATATATACATATGCATTTGGGGAGAGATTTAAGGGATTGTATAAACCATTCATGTTTGCATGATATTGTCTATCTCATTTGGTTTATGTAATCCTGCCTATTATATGTCACCTTGATTTTAGTTGGTATTATAAGTATTTAACTTTGTGTAGCTCATTGTTTATTTGGTGCATATAAGTCGGGGGAGATCATTAGCATTGTGCTTTAATTCTTTATGATTTACATAATGTGTGTCATCATCAAAAAGGGGGAGATTGTTGAGTATTGGTGTTTCATACCAATCTTATTTTGATGATGATCACAATATTATGTTGTTGCTAATGAATCTCATTTTTTAGTCTCACAGTTTATTTCCTAGAATATCTTCCTTGGAGACTAATCACTTGGTGTAAGGATGGACATCAAGTGGAGAAGGGACAAAGTTTGGCCTCAAGGAGTGCCAAAGCTTGGAGATGATGGAGAGCAATCAAGGCATCAAGATTGAAGACTTAGACTCTTTGGAAAGCAATGTAATCCATGTATTATTTACTTTATTGCTTTCTCTCTCTTTTGAGTCTAGGTTAATGTAATGCCTTGTTAGATGGTTTACTTATCATGCACATGCATTTTACCATCTTAGTGAGCCTTAGGATTATCATAGAATCTAACCCTATAGGTTCATCTTGTCCAAAGACTCATTTGGAGTCTCTGGCTTTCCATTAGTCGTCTGATGAGGGAAACACAGTTGACTGGGTGATCTCCAGTCGCCTGTAGATACTTCTACAGTCGCCTGATTTGCACAGCTCAAGTCAACATTTCAATTGACTCAAACTTGAGATTTACGCACAGTCATCTGTCGATCAGTTTACAGTCGCTTGTATACTTACAGTCGCCTAGAAATTGGCCAACAGTCACCTGTCTAGCGTAATTGCAATCTCTGCTCTATGTCTTCTCTCAATATTTTACAGAGACGACTAATGAAGAATGTACAGTCGCCTGACTATTTGACAGTCGACTGTAGTATTAACATCAGTCGCCTGTATTGTCTTCTGGAGAAAGAGTGCAGCTCTCTGTTTCGATCCATCCCCTGCAGCAGTTGTCTGTTGAAGGATTAACAGGCGCCTATCCTATTTGTCAGTCGACTGTATTGACTTCATCAGTCGACTGTCCTGGCTCAGTTTATAGCCGTTTGATATTTTCTAGCCGTTGATCAGTCGACTGTCTTTTGATCGTCAGTCGACTGTTCCTGTCGTTTTCACCCAGTTTCTAGCCGTTGCAGAATTCTTTCTTTGGCTGTTTCCTTGGGGTTTGGAGCTTGATATGGGGTTCCTATATAAATGAGTGTGCTGCCATCTCTTGAGAAGGTTGATTAATTCTTGATTCTTCTTGATACATTTGAATATCTCAAGAGATCAATAAGCAACTCACAAGCTCCCGCATTTCCCTCTATTGAGCATTCATTCCTCTTCATGCATTGAAGTCCAGCTCAAGGGAAATCATCCAAGTGCTCTCAAGCATATCTCAACACTTGGAGATCCTCTTTCATGCCTTGCATTCATTCATAAGTAAGCATCTCAAGTCATATGTAAGAGTATTTACTTTACTTGGTGTAATTATTTTTTCCTATTTCTCTTTGTGGGATTAGGATACTCTTTTTGTGGAGTGTGTCTCTTTGTGGGACTAGGTTTACTCTCTTTGTGGGAGTAACTCTCTTTGTGGGAGTTCTAGTGTCCTAGTGTAGGGCTAACCCTAATTCTCTGAGTGGGAGTTAGTGATTCTCTGTGTGGGAGTCTTGATCCTCGTGTAGGATTGGCTGGTTCCTTGTGTAGGGCATAAATCCTCTTTGTGGGGGTATCTCCTTGTGAGATTTGTATTCACTTCTCTGTGTTGGAATATAGTGAATATTGGTGTGGCTGGACGTACCCAAGTTTGGGGAACCAGGGTAAAACTTTGTGTTTGCGTTTGGATTGATTGTGCCTTTTAATTCCTCTTGCATTTATAATTCTGCATTTGCAAGTTTAATTTTAATTGTACAATTTTATTGCCATTACACTATTCACCCCCCTCTAGTGTGTGTTGTTAGTATTTCAAGGGTAAGGCAATCCTTACAAATGGCATCCTCATACGCGGCCATGTTTTTAGTGGCTGGAAACCCGAATCAGAGTGCGTACTCAATGGTGTTCCCGTCAGGGGGACTGGATGACGACAACTGCCCCAATTTCCGCCTGGGTTGCTGACCTGTCTACATGGACTACCCACGTATCCTTGTCCTCTGGTTGATCGATAAGAACGGTGTCAGCCAAAAGGAAAGACAAGGGTTGAAGTGTTACCACGTCCGGGTCTGTCCCCTCGGGAGGCGTTTCTCCGTTGACAGTGAATTTGACGATGAAATCCGCCAGTTCGTGTCTCTTGATGGCTGTTCTTGGCTTGTATCGGCGATCAAACTCGCTCAACTCCACTCCCCAGTTCAGCATTCTCCTCATTCGATCGAACCTCTTAAGGTTTTTACTCGAGTTGGGAGTCGGTTAAGACCAGGATCGTGTGAGCTTGGAAGTAGGGGCAGAGCCGTCGTGCCTAGAGCACAAGGGAGTACGTGAATTTCTCCACGGGGCTGTACCGCCCCTCCACATCCCTTAGGATCCAGTTGGTATAGTACACCGGTTTTTGTACCCTGTCGTCTTCCCTGATCAGTACTGAGCTTACCGCCTCTCCGACACTGGATAAGTAAAGACTCCGAGGTTCCCCTTCCCTCGGTTTGGAGAGGAGTGGGGGACTGCAGAGATATTCCTTCAGCTCAGCAAATGCCCGGGCACAGCTCTCGTCCCATTGTACGGCCTTCTTCTTCTCGACAGGTTTGGCAAGTGCCCTTCTTAGGGTCCTGAAGAAGGGAAGAGATCTCTCCGCAGATTTGGACAGGAAGCACCCCTAGGCAGCGATCTGCCTATTCAGCCTTTGTAGTTTCTTGATTGGGGTTGTTCCCTCATGTTGACAAGAGCCTCGATCTTGTTGGGATTGGCCTCGATGCCACGGTTGGTGATCATGAAGCCCAGGAATTTTTCGGACGTCACCCCGAAGGTGCATTTTGTAGGGTTGAGTCTGATTTTGTGTCATCATAGCCGCTCGAAAGTCTCTCGAAGATCGGCAACATGGTCGACGGGTTCCTTGGAATTGACCATCATGTCGTCCACATAGTGTAACGGTCGGTTTTCGATCGTACCTTCTTCGTGCACGTGCTTTTGACCGTGCACTTATTTATTTTAGACTTTGTTTGTTTTAGAACACTATGGTGTGATATGTCGTTGTGATCATCTCTGAGAATATTGAATTGTGGAACTATTTTGGAACTACATTTCTCGAGTCGTTTCCCCACGATTTGACCTTATTTGAAGAAATGTCACGATTTTCACTTTTGACGTGAAACATTTCTATTTTTAGGTTCGTCCCTCGACGTCGAAATTATGATCCGTCTTCTTAGTTTCCTTTCTCCCGTCGTCCCGGTCACCCCAGTATTTATTTCACGATTTTTGGATTTCATTTGACCTATTTTGCACTTTTGGCCCAACCTATGATATTTTTAAATCCTAAGTTTTATTGTATTTTCTCCCCAATACAATTACTATTTTATTTTAACTCCCCAAACCTGGTTGACCCAGCCCATCTTCCCTTGGCCACACACACACACGCAAGAGAGGGTGAGGGTGCGAATTTGTTTTAACTATTTTTTTATTATCAAATTATTTTTCTATTTTTTCCAAACCCTAGACCTAGTCAACCCTCTACCCTATTTATTTAACCATAGGGTTTTCTCCTTCATCCACACAATCAACCCCAGCCGTCATCCCACTCCTCAAATTTTCGCAGCTCACGCACCCCCCGCATCCGCTCGATCAGACCGAGAGATTACCCCGAATCCGCTCGGTCTGACCGAGGGCCTCCCCCGCTCCGCATCGTAGTGCCCCGCTGCAGTCACCTCGCTTCGCAAGCCCCCGCATCCATTGTTCCGACCGACACCCCCGCTCGGTCTGACCGAGGGAATCCCCTACTCCGCACCAAGCCCCTGTTCGTTGCAGCCCTCCGCAGCGCAGCGACCGACCGACCCAGCGGCCCGCATTCTCTCGGTTTGACCGAGAGAATCCCCTGCATCGGCCCGCTGTGACCGAAGCTCCCTCACAGCGGCCCACATCCGTCGCACTGCAGCCTAGCCGTGGGTCCCCCATTAACCCCTTGCACTGCCGTGGGTCCCCTACAGCGATTCCCTTCGCTGTTTTGCCTATTACGACGTTGCGACACATCGTATCTCCTTCGCCACACGTTCTAGCTTTGGAATCCTGGTTCGTTGATCTGGTTGCTGCCCAGACTTGGCAAGCGAGGAATCTATTTTGGAATCTGGACTAGGAGCGCGATCTTTTATTCCAACCCCTGGCGTCGCTACCCGACGCCAGTGTAGCTCTCGCGTCATGTTGAGGTAACTTTTTGCACTCTTAGGACCCCCCAACCCTTGCCTGTTAAACAAGATAAAATTGGGAGTTTTTAATTGTTTAGATTCACTAATCAAGATAACTTAAATTGGGACTGTAGGCTGGTGGACTTGAGCACATAGGTAGTTTGGGCCTTTGGAAGATGTTTTCAGACGACAGGTTGCAGGCAAGTGAAACTTGCCAGTTCCTTGTTTAGGCCTTGTCTTAGGTCATTTTTGGACCGTAGCGTAAAAAAGACTAGGCGGTGAAATGATAACTGCCTAGACACCAGTTTGATCTAGTTGAGAACGAAACTAGATCCGACACCCTATTTGATCTAGCTTGACAATGAAGCTAGATCCGACACTTACTTGCTTTCGTCATGCTGCCATGTCATCCATGCATCTCTGCCTGCCATGTTTAAATACCTTATCTGTACGCTTTTAAATACAATTTGCCATGCCATGTCATCCATACATGAATGTTGCATTCGTAGCACACGCTACCATACTTGTACTCCCTTGTTTAGGCTAGGCACCTGCTTTTGCGGGCACAACCCTAAGCCAATAACACTT
>JAULAV010003152.1:0-25000 GCA_030789695.1 Scilla litardierei | reverse complement strand
GAGCTCCACCCAATCATTCGGATTGACTCGGGTAAGACCCAAGTCATCTGCACTGCTACGAAGCCACTCTTCAGCTGCTAGTGGGCTCTCTCGTCTGGAGAAGCTCTTCGGACGCATCTCTCGAAACTGCTTGGCTCCAGACTCATAGTGGAGATGTGGTGGTGCAGCTGGTGCAGCCTGACGTTCCTGCTGAACCAGATGATGCTGAACCTCCAGCATCTCTCTCATAACTCTAAGCATCTGGCGGATGTCATCCTCTTCGCCTCCAGCAGCTCCAGGTCCAGTCGGGTGTTACGTCTTTCAGCCATTCTGAGACAGGAAAAACCCCGAATTAATCTCATGTACACGATTACTCTAGATATTTGCTAATGAAAGCGTTCCTACTGTTCTGAATTTTGTAGTTGCAGGACCCGCATGGGCCACCACTAAAACCTGTACGCCCCGCTTTCCAAAAGACACCGGAAGCGAGAACGTTACGAGGTCCGCATGAACTGGAGCGGTAAAGCTCGAGATCAATGAGCGTATGTGATAAAAACAACAAGGCAGTTCCTTACATGCATTTCAGAACAATAAGAGACATTCATAAAATTAAAGCCACATCCAGAAATAAAACGTCCGTACACGAAATAAAACGAAAAGCCATAGCTGAGCCAAAGTAATTACAACGGAAACGTACTCTAAACAAAGTACCGAAAGTATAACTAAAGGAAGGCAGCCACGGGGAAGGTCTCTAGTCCTCCACAGGGAGATACGCAGCGTCATCGGCAAATTCCTAGCTCTCTAAGTCAGGCGTCCCGAAAGGGGCCTCCTGGTACTCTAGCTCGGGATCTGACATACATCCAAAAACATGAATGTATGTCAGCAAGGGTCTGTAAATAGAGGTTAGAAACCCAAGGCAAGGTGTACAAAATATTATGAAATTAGGAAGCATTAATAGTTTTATACGAGATGTCAGCAACAAGTTTAAGCTTGGCAAATCTACGTGAAGTAAAGTAAAGCAATCCTAACATGGCAGTTCTAAACAATTTTTAAAAAATAATAAGCATGGCATTTCTTTTAATTCATTAACATGACAATTTAACTGAGACAACAATAGTAAATAAGTTCCATGTTTGTATTTCCTATCTCTCATAGGGTTCACGCCTTTAGGACGTGATGAGTGGATCGTTCTTCTCACATGGGTTTTACCGTGATTGACGCTATCCCACCGCATGCAGGCGGTGCTCTTGAAGAGAGGACCCCTTCATATGCCTAGTGGCCGCTCAACCCTAACCCCACCACAGATTTGTGCTGGAACACGAGCCAGCCTAGTCGACTCACATGACATCACAAAGTCACGATTTCTCCTTTGAGGCGCACGATTTTCACGATGTCACTCATTAGTTAAACATTCCAAAACATGCACCAATTTTACAATGTCATCATTTCTTTTTAAACAATAATTTCAATGATTAAAAAGGGTATTGAACAATATTTACAATAATTTAAAAAGAGTGTTGAACATGTGGATTTAATGAACATGTTACAGAAACTAATTTTCTTCGCCAATGTTTAAAATTAAAGCATATCAAATTATATGTCGATGGATCATATTTTTAGTTTAGAATATCATGGTATTATTTTCATGCGTCATTTCACGTGTAGATTTCGAGTTATATAGTTTTAAATGAACATGACTATAAAAGCATCCAACTTCAAAAATTCATAATAAATTGTACACTTACCTGATTTCAGCGTTCTTGGTGTCGTCGGGTTCATCTCGACGAGTACTATGTTACGGTGAGATTGGTTCACTGGTTTGATTAGACTTACAATCAGATCAGGTCTTTTTCAATCATTACAAGCATTAAAATGATACCTACGACGTTTAATGATCGGGTTTTATTAAGTTTTCTACATTACGGTGTGGGTTGAAGATTAGTGATAGGCTTACTAACCATTTATGCAGTGAAAGGGGCAGCGACAACGCGGTGATGGGTAGCGTCAGATCTGAACGGCGTCTACGACGCCGGGGTCTGCAGTTGGCCGGAGGGAAGCATCAAAAGTAGCACGGGGTCTGTTGCGGCTGTGGGAGTTGATGGCGGCCTGAGGAAGTTGTTGCCGGCGGTTCTGGAGGTGGCAGGGGTTCCGACGGCTCAGATTTGGGTTGCGTGCACTGGAGAGCGTGGGCGTGCGCAAAGAGGGGAGGAGATCTTCTCGCACGGGAGGGGGTGAATGACGAAGCGAGCTCGAAATGGAGGAGATCTGGGCGGTGACCGACATGGGCGAGGGCTGGGCACGAGTGCAGAGGGAGAGGGGGTGGTCGCTAGATGTCTGTGCGTGAGGAGAGGGAGCTGGGTGCTCGGACAGGAGAGGCCACGAGTTGGGTGATGGCCGGCGGTAACTGGGTGTGCATGCGCAGAGAGGGGAGGTGAAGGCCGCGAGTTGGGTTTCGAAAATAGGAAGATGACGAAGCCCGGGGTGTTTGCACGGCCTGGAAAAATGAGGGAGTGCCTAGGGTATAGGGGTATGTCTGAGAGAGTAGGGGGGAAGGGAGCTGAGGCCTAGGGTATATAATATTTGTTTGGGTTTAGAGCTTGCACGTGATACCCAGGGCTGGGTTCGAAATTATTTGAGGGGTTGAAGTTTGCGTGAGTAGGGGTTTACACTTTGTGCGGCTGAAGTCTAGGGGAGAGTTTAGGTTTTTCAAAAATAGGAAGTTTAAAAGATTTGTCTTTAATTGGGTTAATTAGTAGGAAATTAAAGCTAAGGTAAATAAGGAAGTTTTGAAAATGAAAACATTAATATGGGAGAAAATTTGGGGTTATTAATACCAAATTAGTTATAGGTTTTAAGAGGATTTAATTAGGAAGGTTTTTGAATTTAAGAGGTTTGAATTTGAAATTTGAATTCAAAAATCTGAAATGAATATTTAAAGAAATTGTTTGATAATAAAATATTAAAGATAATAAAAATGAATAATATGCTTAGGATACGTAATAATACGCCTAGCACTAATACGAAATACAGATACAGAAAAGACGTACAAATGCCCTCGTGGGTTCTCTTCTGTTTTCCCCAGCAACTTCCCTTGTGCCTTGGAGCGCTGGGAGAGCTGCTCCACCATCTACGCCATCATGGTCTCCATGGAATTTTGGCCCGTCGCCAGCTGTTATAAGGTGGATGAAAGTTGTTGCGTCGTCATCATTAGCTGCTGGATCGAGTTTTGAAAGTAATCATTTCTTTGGCCTTGAGTCTGGATGTGACTCTCGATTAACAATTCCATGCTTGACTTTTGGATGGGGGTGCGTTCATCGGAGGCCTCTGATTGAAATTCTGAAATTGGCCTTGAGGATGTGGATCTGAAACTCTTGAGGCTACTGAGGGTATGGCGGGGAGCTTGTAATCTCGGGGTCCGGTAAGAGAAATTGGGGTGATTCTTCCAACCCTGATTATATGTGCCGGAATACCGGTTGCTCGACGGCGTCGGATTATTCACATATAAAGCATTTGCTTGTTCGATAGTCATATCCAGAGGCACCACCATGGGTGATGAACATTCAGCGCTCTGGTGCTACTGCACACCACAAACTTTGCAAACTGCTGTCGTAGACGGTTTCGCAGCACCAAGTCCAATAAGTGAATGCTGTTTAGTTAAGGCATCAAACTTAGCTGAAAGTAATGATATCTCGTCGACGTCATACTTACCTCCCCTTGTGGAAGTGCTTCTCTCGTTGCTCCAGGAGTCGTTATTCTCTACCATGGCTTCTAGCGATCTCTTTGCTTCAGCCGGGGTCTTGCCCATTATGGCGCCATTAGCAGCGGCATCTATGGACATCCTCACAGGCGGCGTTAGCCCATTGTAGAAGGCCTGAATAAGTAGCCAATCCAACACGCTATGGTGGGGACAGACTCTTTGGAGGTATTTGAGCCTCTCCCAAGCTTCATCTAAAGACTCTTGCTCTGACTGCTTGAAGTTGGTGATTTCGTTGCGCAGCTTTGCAGTTTTCTCTGGAGGAAAGTATTTTATTAGAAAAGCAAGAGAGAAACTATCCCATGTAGTGAATGTCTTGGGACTGTGACTCCTGAGCCAATGCTTGGCTTTATCCCTAAGTGAGAAGGGGAAAAGTATTAGCCTGATGGCGTCATTGGTGACGACATTGATCTTCAATATATACATCTTCTCCAAGAAGGTGTTAAGATGGTCATTTAGGTTCTCCATAGGGGTCCCTGAGAATTAGTCCCTTTGCACAAAATCAACCAAAGATGGTTTGAGTTCGAAGTTATTTGACTATACCACTGGCCTTTGAACGTTAGAGGTCGACCTATTGTGGGGGCATCGAGTAGTCGAGGAGCGACCTAGCCGGGGGTGGTTATGGTGGCGGTGGCGGTGGTGGACCATTATTGGGGTTAAGTATCTCATCCATCGTCTCGAGAGCTTGTCTCCTGCCCCTCTCAGCATTAAGCCTTCTTGTGGTAGCTTCAATCTCTGGGTCTAGTAGACGAAAGTCTGCTATGCCGTGAGATCTCATGTGCATGCGAAAAGGTCTACACCAAAAGGAAACGTCAAAAGCACCAAGAGGCGATGAAAAAAGGAAATATGAACAAAAGAAAACAAAGAAAAATAAAAACGTAGTCTCTCTACAAAGACTAAAAACGATATCAATTCGTGCCTCCCCGGCAACGGTGCCAAAAATATGATCGCCCCTCTAGGGTTCGATGATAATAAAATCGTAGACCACGGGTCGTGTATAGTCTCTTACAGGTCGAACACGAGAAGTCGGTCAATTGAGTATCAGTTTTATGGGTCTTCGAATGAAAGCTATGTGATAGTGTCGGTGATTGGTTGGTGAATGGTAGAAAGAGTGTGATCAAAAAGGTAAAACCTCTAGAGCATGGGGAATCCCCGCCATTGCACTAGGGTTAGGGTTAAACTAGTAATCAATCGGTTTTTGGGTTCATTGGGACTCGGGAGAGGTCATGTGACCTAAGGGCATTCACATATCCCACACTGTCGTGATGCATGATTGGTTATTCCCTTATGTCATGTCCTACCCCCCCGCTATCGCGATGCAATGATAAGCCAACCCAACCTACACTGATGTCGGTGATCTCTGATGCATCGGTGTACGTTAGGCGCATTACGCTCGACGAATATCCCCAATCTTCCTCCCACCCATAGTGGCATTCATGGATTAGACCTACAATGGGAGAGCTCTTAATCGATACCCGTTGGTGGTCAATCACACCGATAGAATGGATTGTCGTAGGGATCAGGTCCCCGGATAGGTCCCGAATTTTGGTCCGCGGCCAATCCGATTACCCGAAGGGAGGGAGTCGAATCTACGTCGATAATAATCGTCCCAATGTACCTCTAATCTCAACTAGCCTATCAATTAAATCAATTAGTTGGTCAACCCATGACCATAATCCAATGGGGTTCATCACATTGCCTTGGAAGAAACCCACTAACTACCCATCGTAATAAAAGTGGTTTTTAGTAATGGGTAAGCGTTTAAAGCCATAGAATTAGATTATAACAGCAATAGATGATAAAACAGAAAATAAGAACAATGTGAGAAAATTTCTAATAAGAAAAGTTAGAGCATTACACTAATCAGCGGTTAGAAGAATGAAAACAACTAAATAAAAAGGTTTATAATTCTTACAAATTTGCCCAAAACCTAGGAAATAACAAAAAAACAGCTAAAAGAGGATTTCCCTCGCAAGAGGATGAAGGGACGCTTATACACGCGCGCCCAAAAGACCAAAATAGCCCACAGATTCGCCCTAGATGTCGTAGAAGATTGGTCTGACACGACCGCGTCAAGAAACGACGCGGTCGTGTCGTTCCTTAGAAGAATAGGGGACTGGGGGCTTAGCAATGCGGTCGTGTCAATAGAGACGCGACCGTATCGAAGACGGCTACGCGGCCGCGTCGTATTTTTTCGCAACCGTGTCGTTTTGCTCTGGATGCTGTAAATTTATGGCTGCATCGTATTAGTTTGCACAGGCCGTGAAAGTCTCTGATCTTCAATCTTTTTCTCCACTCTATAAGCCTTCTAACGCGGCCGTTTGCTGGAAATTGACGCGGTCGCGTAGATGTCGCTTCTTTGGCAATTTGACGCGGCCGTGTGGATATGGTGATGCGACTACGTGGAGCTCAGTTCTTCACAAAATCTTCTCCTTTTCATCAATTGACTCCTCGGCTTCGCTCCTTTTGCCTATTTGCGCTAAGATCTTGCTATATGATCCCTAATCGGCATATATTTCCTGTAAAGCACATGAAGGACCACAAAAGCAAAAGAAGAGACAAAAACGGGAAAAACAGGGAGGAATGGAAAATAAAACGATGTAAAATGTGCATGAAAAAGGGTGGAAAACTATATACAATAAATACTTATCGGGGGTTGCTGGAGTAGGTCGAGTTTCGACCAAAGCAGGGTACATCTGGTGTTATCTATGACTGGATGTGATTTTTGTGTTATTATCTGCCTGTGTATTGCACGTACTTTTTAATTTGTCGATCACCCTATTCACCCCCACTCTAGGGCGTACTCTTCAATCCTACAACTGGTATCAAAGCATAGGTTGACTAGTTTTAGATCTAGAGGTTAAGGTTGCACACACGCAGTCATGAGTATTTTAGATGATGCTTTTTGTGAGGGACAGTCTGTAATTAGGCCACTACTATTTAATGGAACTGATTATGCTTATTGGAAAGCTCGCATGAAAATTTATTTGAGTTCTGTTGACAAAGAAATTTTGGATATGGTTGAATTTGGTTTCACATCTCCTATGTTGAAAATAAAGAGAGTAGATGTTCCTAAGCCTATAGACATGTGTGATGCTAAAGATAAAAAATTGTATACTTTGACTGCTAAATATATGAATGCTCTTATTTGTGCTTTGGATAAACTGAATATAATCATGTTTCTCATTGTTCTACAGTTAAGAAAATTTGGCAAACACTGGAGGTTACACACGTAGGAACGTCGCAGGTGAAAGAAACTCGCCTCACTTTGCTGAACCATGAGTATGAGAGCTTCAGGATGTCAAATGATGAGACGATCAAGGATATGTACACGAGATTCAGTGCCCTTATCTACAACTCGATGGTTCTTAGAAAAGTCTATTCAAGGTAAGATTTATTGAGGAAAATTTTGGGTGTACTACCAAAGAGCTTTCAGGCCAAAGTCACTGTGATATAGAAGGCTAAAGATCTCAGCACAAATAGCGTGGAGGAGCTCATCAGAGACTTGATGACATATGAGCTTGAGCTTAAAGCTATGGAAGAAAGAGGTGCTAAAGATGCCGCCGAACCAAAGAAGAAGTCCATCGCATTAATGAGTTCTCATGATAGCGATGATGATGATGCATTGGTGGTAAAAGGCTTTAAGAAATATCTGAAGACATGACATGGAAGACAACTTCTTTTAAATAAATGTAATGCTTCTATGTCTAAAAATATTTCCGATGATTCAGATGATAAAATTATTTGTCATAATTGCAGGAAACCTGGATATACTTTACCGACATCTGAAGGATGAAAAGAAAAAGGGCAAGTCCTCTTCTAATAATCGCGAATAAAATGATGAAGTGATTTGCTACAATTGCAGAAAGCGAGTGCATATTAAACCAGAATATCCATTGTTGAAGAAGGGGGAAGCGAAGGAAAAGAAGAAGTATTTGGTGACTACGTGGGATGATGACAGTGAAGATGATGAAAACCACTTAGCAGGACTCTATTTGATGGCACACACTGATTCTATCATTGATGATTCAAGCGATGAGATACCTAAACTTTCTTATAAATATTTACGTAGACTACGCGATCACATGACTGTAGAAATTGAAAATTTTAGAAGCCAAAATTCAGCCATTAAAAATAGAAAAGAAACAATTGCTTAAAAGACTTATGAGAATTGCTTGTTTTTAGAAAAAGAAGTGCATGGTCTAAAAACTGAAAAAGAAAAGCTTAAAAAATATTGTGATGGCTTAAATAAAGACATAAAGGAAAAAGATGATAGTTTTGTAACATGTTGTTCTATGCTTGTGAATGAGAATTTATTCCTAAAATCCAAAGTCCAAGGGCTTGAGTCATGCATGAAAAAGTTTGCAATAAGTGTTAAGTCATTTAAAATGCTTCTTAATAATCAACTCTTTACAAATAATAGAAATGACTTGGTTTTGGAAAATTTGAAAATGAGAACAATCGTTTTGGTAAAGGAAAAAGTGTCTTTCCTAAATGCATTGGATGTGGTAAAATTGGACATACTTTTAATCACTGTTGGAATAGGAATAAGAACAAAAAGTTTAAACAAATTTAGGTTCCTAAAGGCAATTTTACTAACTTTGGTGGACCTATATGGGTTACTAGGTCACACATAACATCTTTTGCGTAGGTATTAGATGGAGGGACAAGAAACCATGATTTTAACGTTGGATATCAATGGAGTTCCTTGGCCCAAATGGTGACGCGAAGGTATGATTTCTTGTTTGAGCTTATTGTTTACCTTCATAGAATAGTTTCGTGTGCTTTTTCATTTTTTGGTGTGATTTTTCTTTGTGTGATTTTTTTGGTGTGTTAGAAAAATAGATAATGAAAAAAAATGAAAAAGTGAAATTTATAAAAAGAAAAAAATTGAAAAAGAGAAACTTATAAAAAGTGAGCTAAATTGATATCTTTCTTTTGTTCATTGGAAAAAGCCACTTTGGATGAAAATCATATTATGTATAGAATTTTAGTATTATTTTCTTGACTATGTTTGCTTAATTGACTTTATGAATAGTTAAGACACGTTCAATAACGAATAACTAGATTTCTACATCTACATCTTACACTTTCAAATTATCAATTGTTATTCTTATATGGCGTTGTTTTCATGAATTTTGGAAAGTGTATGAAGGTGGATTAAAAATGCAAAGTGTGTAACATGTAGGGATATGTAGTGTCATACCGTGGATGAAAAGCAAAGCTCATGAAAAGAAAAATATACTGAAAAAGAAGAGAAAAAGAAAAATCTTATGAAAAGAAAAGAAAATGAGCTGCATATGAAAAATGGATATGGTCCATGACTATGATACGACCAACGAGCATCCAACTTATGCTATACATTTATATCTCTTAGTGTTGGTGTTATATCCATCAAGCTATGACACCCCTCATTTAAGAGTCCTTCTAGGCCATGTATGGGTGTTGGTATCTTGAACTTATGTCTCATGAGGTGGGAAAATGCAATCCTTGTAAAAATACATAAAAATTTGGATAATTGGCTTGAACGGTTGAATTTCATGATTACTTCTCCATATGACTTAACTTTTAATCATCACACGAGCACGAAGATGTTTTAATCATAGTTATGAATTATTGAATATCGATTGGCTATTTGTGATTGTCATAATGTAATCATATGCCTTGTTTAATATTGTTGTTTTTTCTATATGGAATATGACATTTTTATCTTGTGTGTTCTAAGTTGTCAATCTATCGGATCCTCCTCACAGATCAGTCGACAACCTTGGTAATGGGTGAGTCATGCATATACATCTTCCCTTTGTTTTTATGCTTCAAGGTTCCCTCATTCCCCTGTGTGTTGTCGACGAACTTATTTAGATGGCCACGCTTTATTATCTCTCTTTAAAGTCCAATAATCATTTATGTCGTACCCATTATCATTGTGGTACCTACAATATTTAAGATAGTCTCTTTTCTCGTACTTGTTTTCTGCTTGGGAGGATGTCGATCGAAGAGCCCTTCGCCTTTGGCATAAGCTAGGACCTCAGCCATAGTGGCATTTAGTTTGGTGAATAGCTTGTCAATTAGATGTATACTGGGACTTCGTTCCTACCTTCGTCGATCCCTTGGCTCTCGCAACAATAGTCATCGTGGGGCCCAGTCTCTCTTTTACCTTTTGCATGGGGCTTGGAGGAGCTTTTCCTCCTTTTGGTGGCGTATGCTTTCTTTGACAACCTGAATCACTATGCTCTGGTGAAGAGATGGTCAAGGTCTCGCGACGGTTTTTGAGTCAATGATTTCACCAGATCTTCGCAATGGATGCCATGAGTAAGAGCTGCAATGACTGTGTCATCAGCGCAGCCATTGATGTTCAGCCTCTCTATGTTAAAACATGTGAAGAAGGCCCGCAAAATTTCCCCTTCTTCATGCTCCAAAGTGAACAGGTGGGCTAGGCCGCTTCTGCCTATGTCTCGCCATGAATTTCTTACAAAAGACATGTGATAAACTCTAAAAAGACCCAATATTATGATTGGGTAAGCCATTATACCATTCATCCGTCGCCTTGTTCAATGTTGTATGGAAAGCAAGGCACAGAAACGGTTCATCTGCTCCGTGGATCTTCATCATGCTTTTGTATTCCCTAGACTGCTCGTGAGGATCGTCCGTACCGTCATATTGAGCTAAGGAGGGCATCATGAATTTTGGCAAATGTGGGTCTGATGTGATGTTCTGCTTCAGCGGGTCGTGATCGTCCTCCGAACCAGAAGAGGGAGAATTGGTATGCGGTTTATCACCATGACGTCGGTTCTGTCGACAGGTGGAGGCACTAGAGGAATCGCCAGGGCTCCCCCTAATGATTGGGAGAGTTGTGGGAATGATCGTCCCCTCGACCTTATCTTTTTCTGCCCAGTCGTGGGTTTCTGGGGAGGACTATAGCTACGATCATATGTGTGTCTGTGCTTCTCTTGCTCCAAGTCTTTATGAGTGGGGGCACGAGAAGTTCTCCCAGTTGGAGGGTCCAGGCCTCGTGGTTGCCTGGTGGAGTAGTTGTTGCTATCCCTCTGGTCACCCTGGCCTCCCACATTGTTTCCAACCATAAGTCGTCGCTGAGATGGGGGAGTAGCATCAAGCAGAGGGTCAACTTTCCGCTCTAAGTTCGGTTCGTCAGCCCTCTAGCTTCTTGGTGCTGGTTGTGGCCTCATGGGGCTCGACGGTGAATTGGAGGGTGGCTGTTCCACCGCATTCACTTGCATCAGTTGCCGCGTCATTTGTTCTACGATAGTAGTCAATGCCCTAAGGCTGGCATTGACCGTATGCAAGAACGTGTCGAATTGCTTCCAGTGACCAGCTGTGACAGTAGTCTTTCTTTCGAAGAAGAACCGGCGTCGTCTTTAATGAGTGGATCATTCTGGTTCCTGCTAGGAAATGGTCCAGTGTTGATGGGTTGAGCCGACATTGTTGTGGCTTAAGATGTTGACTCAAGCGTATCCCACATTTGGCGCCAACTGTTGACGGATGACTCTGGCGAACAATAAGGTGGAGCTGATGTGACCGCCTCTGGTGACGTGGTACTCCGTTAGCTGATGAACATGAACGAGATAGCTGGAACCTGGATCAGAGAGAGCCAAGTTTGAGCTACGGGGATGAAGCTCAACCTAACTCTGGGTCGTGCAGAACGATCCTCCGAGCTACTTGTAGAATCAACCGTCGAGCTATCTGCAATACAAACAATCGTCAGGGGTTGGATCTGCATTCTGATCCAAATCCCCTCTGATACTTAAGTCAGTATGGTACTTAAGATGGCTCAGGGCAGTCTAGATCAACCTAAGGGGAGATTGACTTGATCCTCTCTTGCCGAGATTTTAGAGGAAGAAATATATGTGGAAAGTGAAGAGAGAAGTTGTCCACTTACCGTGGCATCATTGCCTCCGAAGAATAGGATAACCGCTGTCCACTTATCCCGCCATTAATGAGCTGATTATTAACTACCTCCTTAAGGCATGGAAGCTCAACGAGCAAAATATGACCTGACTTTGATTGGACAAACACTTAGTCTACCACGTCGATTCCGTGGGCTTGATGTGCCACATCGTCTCCTTTGTGGGCTCTTTTACTCGAGTGGAAATATTCATCTCCCCTTTGAGGGTCAGACCAATGCTGTAACATGTTAGGATCATGATTGGTCATATATTTAAAAAATGTCAAATGTTGAACGCTCTTTATTTGTCCATTGCATTATAGTTATTAGTGCCTATGATGACATGAAGCCTCAGTATCATTACTTTAAGAGTAGTACTTTTCTTACTCTTCGAGGGAGGGATCAACATACAACACGATTTGATTAGTCATGAGTGTTTTAAAAAATAAAAAAATTTGAATCTGTAGACGGGTGAAGTCACTGTAAGGATGGATACCATGACACACTGGGACTGATGATCCAGTGTACAAGTTTCATTACTTCTGCTCTAAAGGATCATTTAGAAGGTGTTTATGCCATATTACACTGCACTCATCGATCCACATAGAGAGAGCACGCGCGCCGAACCCTTCCGTCATTCCAAATTCTATACGCACAAATTTAATTGCTTTACACATAGATCATTTTACACACAACCAATAATATTTAAAATTCAATTTTTCCTTTTACCCAAAAAAAAAATCCAAACTGCCTCCGCCTCTTCTACCTACCTCCACTGTCGCAACCTCAATAACCAGCGTCGCTTCCTGCCCCTCTCTACAACATCCTCCTCCTCCTTATTTGCGTTTGTTCATGATACTTTGTTGAAGTGGTTGAAGAGTTGAAAATTATAATGAGAATGTGACGACAAGAGGGAGGAGGAAGAATATCTTAAAACCGTAAAAAGTTTCTCTTTTCATGTATTTTAAACCTTTTAAAATCTCCTTATTCTTCTTATTATTTTCTCTCTCGTCTTCTTATTTTCATGTATTTAACTATTTTCTTCCTTTTATCGGGTTGATGTGGGATGTCGATAACAGAAGCGAAAAAGGGGATGCGAAGAAGAAGAAGAGAGGTGGATGGTAAAAAGGAAATTTTTTGAATGGCAACGGGTGAACAAGGGACGCGTGTGGAGCAATTAGCGCTGTATTTAAATTAACCCCCAAAACTAAATGCTCGTTTACGTCATTAATATCCTTATCCAAACGGTTTCCCCCGCCAACAAAAACATATTCGCTCCAATTAAATCGCGCCACGTTTACACCAAACACCGTTATCAAAACCCCAAATCCCACGTTGTCCCAAAGCCGAAATCCCAGCCGTCCAATTATCACGGTCTCTACGAAATCCAACGGCCGTAAGTCCCTGCGCCGCCGTCCATACAACACGAGGCAGAATCCTGGCAACCATCTCCAAACCACTAGACAACGGACACGTGTAAGTCGGACAGCCGCATTGATGACCGGAGAACCTGGGATCTCCGGTCAGCTAGAGGTCATTAAATAAGCCGTCCACCCTCTTCCCAATCTTCCTCCCTCTCTCCCCCCTTCCCGGCCTCAAAGCTGTGGCCTTTCTTCTTTCGCACCTTTCACCGATCTTTACGCCAAATCCCCCCCCCCCCCCCCCCAAAAAAAAAAAAAAGGGAGTTTTTCGCATTTTTCAATTGCCGGGTCTGTGAAATTTTCTAGTTTCATTGAAGAATTTGCTCTAGGGTTTGGTCTCAATCTTGTTTGGTTGGTAAGATTTGGTTGTCGCTGTTGTTACTGTATTAAAAATTAGAATTTGAGTTGGAAAAGTTTTGGTGCGCATGCTTCGTGACAATGGAATGGGGAAGTTTTGGTGCAAAGGTTTGAATTCTGTCGGTAAAGATGTCATCTTTTTGCAAATTTCTCAATTGAGGTTAAGCCTGTAACGGATTGTCAAACTCTCATTGCTTAAATTGGATACTTAAAAAGGTGAGAAAAATTACCTTTTTGGGTTGGGTCTACTGTATTTCGTGCATCTTTCTCTTTTTCCGAATGAAGATGGCGGCCGGGGCCGATTTTTTGCCTCGGTCGGCGGCGTTGCCAGAAACGGATAACTCTGATGACGCAGAGTCTATGGGGGCGACGAGGTGGTCAAAATTGGGGAGACCCCCTCGGCACATCTCGATGATGAGGCATTGTGCGAGCAGCGCAAGGCTTGGTAGCTCAAATGAATCAGTACTGCCAATTTTGCCCACTGTACCATTGTAAAATTTTAAAAACAATTTGGTCAGCTTGGTAGATGTTACTTAAGATTGTTATTGGTTGATGTTTGTGCAGGAATTGGATGCCAATGGCGTGGCATTGAAGTGTTGTTCATTGGACGGGCAGTTGGAGTTCTTGCCTGTGTTCCGGTCGGGCAGCTGCACGGAGATTGGGCCGAAGCAGTACATGGAAGATGAGCATATTTGCATAGATGACCTTGCTTATCACTTGGGCTCGCTGCCGAATATTCCATCACCTGGGGCTTTCTATGGGGTGAGAATAACTTTGGCTTTCATTTTGTTGTTGTTTGTTTGTTGCTTTGGGTTGAAAATGTGTGGTTTTGATTTGGCTCATAGTGTTAGATACAGATGCAAGTGCATATTACAAACAGTCTTATTTCATCTCAATGGTAGAGAGGTTCCATCTAAAGTGCATGTTGCCATGGCTATTGTAAACCCATAAGATAAGTTTGGTGTTTGTTTGGTACTTGTTGATGATTTGGGTGCCTAGGGTTATAATGCTGGAGATTTGTTGATTTAGGTTGTGATACGACCATTTGGAGACGGCCCAAGAACGAACGGCCCAGGCCCACACTTGAAGCTGAAGGCCCACAGAAGGAGTTCGGTCCGACCGGCGAAACCTGCACAAGGTCTCAGAATCGGGTCGACCACGACCTGAACGTGCGTCCCATCGGCACACATCAGCGGAAGCTAACCGTTCCTCAAAACACGACCCCTTAATGACCATTACGGGGTCCCATTAACTCACCTCCACGGCGCATGCTGGTACCTGAAGGAGGCGGATCATGGGGGAGCGATTGTGGGACGATCCATATAAAGAGACTCGGGAGGCAATTGAAGAAAGGGACCTGACCCTCGATATAGAGAGGTATTCTATTCAAAGACCTTGTTTTTCATTCTAAATTTCCTCATGTAGCTCGGTTCGAGGACTTGTGTATTTGCCTGCCCGTGAGCCATACCGATCCCACCGAGTAGCCCTCAGATCCGTTCCGACTTAGGCATCGGAGGGAACTTGGCCGGAACCAAGGTCCGGCCTTCCTGATGAGCTTCTTCATACGTCCAGGTTAAACAGACCCCGCGGTGCCGAGGCTACCCTTCAGTACCTCATCGAGCGAGGCCGAATGCTCCTGCCAGAAAGCCAGCTTGCCCCCACGAAGTTGCTTGCCCCAGACGAGCATCTTTGTCTGATCAAGTTAAGCAAATCCCGTGGTGCCGAGGCTATCCCTCAGCACCTTATCAACTGATGCCGAGCGCTCCCATCGACGATCCTGCTCTCCCGCGACCGGCCAAGGCAACCCTTTGGAGGGTTGACGTAAGGATCCGGGTTACCTCAGTCGGGCGAACCATACACTTGACGGAACCAAGGGGTCTCACCTGCCCCCTTGACCACGTTTATCCATCACTCAGCGGTCAACGATTCAGTGGTGAGAAAACACACGTAAACATCTGACGCTGTTTGTGGAAAACGAACCAAAACCCACGTCAAACCACCGCTTCTCTGAAATGGAACCAGGTTGCAATGGCATGTGGCGCATGTCCTCCATCCATGAGGAATGCAACTACGTCCCACCCGATAACCAGCACAGTCACACCACTGGAGGGACTAGTGACTCGCGGTCGTTGACCCCAGAGCATCTCCGCCTCTTTGCTCAGGAGACCAACGCTCACCTTTGGATGCTGGCCGCGACGATTTAACAGCTCGTGGGTAGCCCAATCTTCCCGGAAGAGGCATCCGCGGCTGCCCTCGCTCAGGGATGTGTCCGTCGACCTTTACGCTCGGCCGTGGTCACCGACTATGGTGGCAAGGGTGCTAACCTTGAGCGACGGTTCACCCTGCCAAACTTCGTCCCGGTGCGATCTCTCACACTAACCTCGCTCCGGGACGAGGCTGAGGGAGGGCCCGAACGGACTGGAGACGAATCGGCTACAACCTCATCTCGGCGACCACGCTCATCTTACTGGTGGTCACCCGATCGTCGAGCCACCGGGGATCGACCCAATCGGAGTAAGAGCCCCGGTCACGGGAGCAAAGGAACTGGGACCATCGCCGGGAGAGGAGAAACGCCCGCCGACCAACGCCCATTCCTGACCTAGATGGGCTCTGAGCAAACTCCTCGCGTCGTCCCATCTACTCGCCTCAGCAGCTCAGCCATCATGTCGACACGTGGGGGACATCCAGGGGGCTCCAGGGACGATCGTTGCTCGCTATCCAGGAGTATTACCGAAGCATGTGTGCCCTCCAGATTCAAGGTGCCGACTTTAGAAAAGTACGACGGCACGGGGGACCCGGAGGACCATGTGATGAATTATGAGGGAGTCATGGCATTCCAAGGAGCCGACGACGCCCTGCTCTGTCGAGGTTTCTACTCCACCCTCTGGAAATCCGCCCGGAGATGGTACCACAACTTTTCCAACCGTTCCATCAACAACTTCGAGGACCTCTTCCAGAAATTTTGCAAGCAGTTCATCGTCGGACGCCAGGTAAAACTGGGCTCAGAGCTTCTGTTCAATGTGGTGCAGGGCCCCGGGGAATCCCTGAGGAACTACATGCGTCATTTTAATGCGGAGGGATTGAATGTGGAAAGCTGCCCTGAGCTTGTTGTGAAAACGGCCCTGAAGGAAGGGCTCCGTCACAGGGGCCTGAAGAAGTCGCTACATAATAAGCCCCCGAAGGACCTCGCCGAGGTGATAGCCGGGGCGAAGCGCTACATGCTGACGGAGGACGGGAGTCACTCGACGGGGGTCAGACGGGGCTCCAAGTGGGACGAAAGTGAACGTCGTGAGCCTGGCGAATCCCGGCAAGAGAAGAGGACCAAGTGGAAGCCGCGCAAGGAGGAGGCCGACCCTCCAAGCTGAACGCAACTCCGGACGTCGTCCTCACGCAGGTTCAGAAAGATGGACGCTTTGGAAGACCACCCCCGAAAATGAAGAGAGGCGGAAGGGACGAGGAGAAATACTGCAAGTACCACAAGGACAGCGGCCATGACATCAACAATTGCTGACACTTGAAGAAGGATATAGAGAAATTGGTCAGCCGCGGCCACCTGAAGAATTTCGTCGACGATTCGACAACAACCCCGGAGAAGGGACATCCAGACAGGTGGACAAAGGAAAGAAGGTGAATGTCGTTCAGACCGCTATGTGCGTGATTGAGTGAGGGGACGAGACAATCAGCCGTAGCCTCACCCCCAGGCGAGACTAGCTTGCTGTTATCTTCTCAGTTTTATTTTCCTCCAAATGTACTCCCGGATCTGAAAAATGAAATGTTAATATGCGTTATTATAATTCTACTCCTTTTCGACATATCTGGCTCGGCTGCAAAGCGGGGAGGGAATTCCCCCGGCGGACCTATCATGGTGATCATCCGTAAGGCTGGGGCAACTCCCCCCAGCGGACTGATCGCACGGGTCGACTGTAAGGCTGGGGACAATTCCTTCAGCAGGCCGATCACAGGGTCGACCGTAAGGCTAGGGGCAACTCCCTCAGCAGGCCGATCACACGGATTGGCCGTAAGGCTGTGGCAACTCCCCCAGCAGGTCGAACCATCGATCTACCGTAAGCCTCGAGATAGCTCCCCCAGCATGTAGATCGATCCGACCATCCGTAAGGCTGGAGGCAACTTCCTCAGCAGGCTGAACCATCGGTTGACCATAAGCCTGAGGGTAGCTCCCCCAGCTGGCCAACCGACCCGATCGATCGTAAGGCTAGGGGTAACTCCCACAGCAGGCCGATCATCCGATCGACCATAAGGTTGGGGGCAACTCCCCTAGCAGGCTGAACCCTCGATCTACCGTAAGCCTTGGGTAGCTCTCCCAGCAAGTAGACCGGCCCGATCGACCGTAAGGCTGGGGCAACTCCCCCAACAGGCCGATCACTCGATCGACCATAAGGCTAGGGCAACTCCCCCAGCAGGCCAAACCCTCGATCTACCATAAGCCTGTGGGTAGGTTTCCCCAGCAAGTAGATCGACCCGACCGTCCGTAAGGCTGGGGCAACTCGCTCAGCAGGTTGGAACATCGGTTGGTTGCATGCTTGGGGTTGGCTCCCCCAGCGGGCCAACCAAACCGATGGGCAGTAAGGCTGGGGGCAGCTCCCCCATCGGGCCAATCACCTGACTGCCCTTAAGACCGAAGACGAGTCCTCCTACGAGGCGATCGCCCCACTCGACCTGAGGATCGAGGACGGTGGAGGCCATTGGCGGACTTAACGGTTGGACGACCGGGAGCACTTCCCAGGCACAGGCTCTTTAGGCTAATCGACGTGGCATTCTTGGGGCCCCCCGTCCCATCCAGCGGGTAGAAAGGGGTTAGCAACGGATCACCGTCGGGAAAGGAGTAGGCTGGGGAGCGCGAGCCATAAAGGGCCAGCCTCCTAGTCTGCCTGAACGCTACTGACGACCGCAGCACCAAGGGCCTTCCCTCCGCCGCGAAACCGCTCAATCAGTGGAAGGAAAAGCCCACAGCATACCTAATCGGCGACCAACCCCGGATAATAGAGGGGGGAGAAAGCAATGAAGGGAGATAACCCAGAAAACGGTTAATGTAAACAAAAAAAGAGAGCCTCGACATGAAAAACGCAACAAGAGGAAAGGTACAAAAGCCTGCAAAATAAATCATATAATGTCTACAAAAATGGTTCCTTGTTACAGGGCAAAAAGGGGGGGAGGCTGCACAAGTATAACGAGATGCAACATATGGAGCTGGGGCCCGGGAGGACGCGTCATCTGGAGCCTCGCCCAGTTCGGATCGAGGAGGATCCTTGGGACCTGGTGGAGGACGGGGAAGCGCTTGTCGGACCCGCTACTCGAACCTCTCGAAAGAGTCCCGGAAGGCTCTCATGATCCGGGGGGCCAAGAGGTCCCCGTAGGAATCGAATGCATCCTTGAGGGCATCAGCGATCCTCGGCCTCAGGACGCCCTCGTAGCCCCTCTCCATCTCCTCGACGAGCCGAGTGGGGTGCGCTTGTCGCAGGGCCCCCAGCTCGGCCTAGAGCTCGCCCCTCTCTCGGCGGGAGGCCTCCTCCGCCTCTTGAGCAGACCTCTGAGCTCGGCCAAAGCGCCCTTTAGGTCCATCACCTCAGAGATGAGCTCGTCAACCCGGCGTCGCAATTAGCGGGCCTCCATGCGGGACTCTTCGGCTGCCATCTCGGCTGCCCCAGCACTCAGGCGCTCCCGTGCCAGGATTCCTTGAGGTTGGTCGCGTGTGCCACGCGACACTGTACCTCCACGGCCATCATGGTGGCCTACAAAGCAGAATTAAATCAAGGACACCACGAGACAGGGTTAGACGTGAAAGAAAGACCTACCTGTTGGAGCTGCCAGACCAGAGAGGTTGCCAGTCGATCAGAGCGGGTCCTCTCCAGGAGAGAACGGTCACTCGGGAGGACGAAGCTCCGCGCCAACTGAGTGGCCACGCCCCGGTCGATGAAGGCCGAGTCCCCAGGTGCAACCCGGGGCCAGCCTCGAGCACCAGCAGGGCGCCACCCACGCCAGCCAGAGAGGGCTCGGCCGGATCGACGGGGGCGGCCCCTTCCGCCTGTGGAGGGTTGCACCCGAGACAATCGACATCTCGGGGACCGCGAGAGGGCAGACCTCTGCGGCCTTCTTCTTCTTCCTCTCCTCGGGCCCCCCGGACTCCGGAGGGGGGTGCTTCCGCTCCCCGCCACGGCTGCTTGCGGGTGGTCGAGGCCTCTGGCAGGCGCCTTCGTTGCCACCCTCAGCACGGGCAGAGCTATGGGAACCGACGGCCACGGTCGCCCACACAGGGGACTCAACCACAACCTGGGCCGGCGACGTCGCAGCAACGGTAGGCTCCAGCCTCCTAATCGCGGGCTCGGCTAGACGGATCTCATTCTCCACTGTACGGCGAAGCGCATGGCCTGATGGATTTCCTCGCCCGATGCTGGCGCCCCGGCGAATGAGCTCACTGACATCGCGGTTGAATTCTTGGTTCGTCATTTCTGCAGGAAGAGAGAAGATCAGAGTGAGCAAGAGGCAAAGCAAAAAAGAAAATAAAACACCTACCATAGGATCACATGACGGTCTTAAGGAATAGGTCGTCTAGCAGGGGCTAGACCGACCTCTCCTTTAATGGCAGTGACGACAACAGCTGGACGGCTGCCCGATCGGCCTCGGAGAGGGTCAATGTCAAGCCATATTGACATAGGCCCCCAACCTGTCAGGATCACAGCATCCCGGGGAAGACGACAAAGACATAGTTCGAACTCCAATCTCCCACCCAACGGGGTAGGATGAGCAAGCATTTCCTCACCGCTCGGGCGCGGATGTCTGCCACGATCCTCGACCAATCGTCTGAAACCGGAAATAGTAGAAGAAGAGGAGCAGGGTCGGCTCCGAGCGATGTAAACTGCAGATCATAACAAACGCGACCAGTGTCGCCATTGAATACGGGGTCAGTTGGCACATGGCCACCATCAAGAACTCTATGACCCTGATGATGAAGGGATGGAGCGGGAAGCGGAGCCCCATGCGGAACATCTCGACGTAAATACCGGCCTCACAGCTCCTCGTGAAGCAGATCCTTTCATCGCTAAAGGAGATCCGGACGCCATACGAGTACCTCTCTCGGATCTCTGTAGCTGTTGTGAAGGGGACGGTAGACGATGATCTGAGGATCGACAAGGGAATGTCGAACCGCTCCGCTGCTTGAACCTAAGGGTGGCAAAATAGACCCGACCCGACCCGACCCGAACCAGGCCTCTTGGGTCGGGTATGGGTAGGAGCCAATCCGGGTCGGGTCGAATTCGGGTCAATCCAACCGATCCGGATAAAAATCCGGGTTGGGTACGGGTTTGACCTCTCGACTCGGTTGACCCGAATTCGACCCGTATTTCACTTTTTTCACCCTAAACCCGACCCGGACCCGACCCGAAACCGACCCAAACCCGAACTTTTTTGCAAAATAATCACTCTTTCACACCAAACCGACTCGTAACCGATCCATACCCGACCCGTAAGACAAATCGGGTCGGGTACGGGTCACCCGGGTTATGGCAGGGTCGGGTACGGGTATATGAACCCCGACCCGAATTTAATTCGGGTCGGGTTCGGGTTCAGGTTTACCCTTATCCGGCCCGACCCGAACCCGACCCGAACCGAACCCGACCCGTTTGCCACCCTTGCTTGAACCTCATCCCTATGGGCCGGTTCCTCAAAAAGCAAGCCTTTCCCTTTGTCCGAGGCTGGACGTATTGCCGGGGGTCGCCTGGCCTTGAAGACGGAGGGTTACCAGACTCGGGAACCGGAGGGGCGCCCGACCCCTGCGCGGAACTACCTATTCTAAGTGCGGCCATAGGATTGATCGAATAGAGCAAAGGAAGGAAAAAGAGGTTACCTTAAATGGAATCTGAAGAGAGGAAGACGAAAGGGAATTTGCAGGTACTCGCGAGAACAGGGTGTGATCGAGAACGCAAAAGATCAAACCCGAAAGGGCAGCGTCTTTATATGAGGAGCAATTCCAGAATTGGGGCCGTCCAAAAGGGACGCGTGGCGACATCTGACGACCGACGGTGCTTCGAATTCCGCATCCAAGAGCGGGAGAAGTTCAACCGGGCAGCATCATGATGGTTTCTATTCAATGGCATTTCCCCGACTGACGCGCCTGTCAAGATTCACACAGGTCACATCGCCCGAACCGAATCGGCAGAATCCGAACGGCACGAGCAATGGGGGCAATTGATACGACCATTTGGAGACGGCCCAAGAACGAACGGCCCAGGCCCACGCTTGAAGCTGGAGGCCCAGAGAAGGAGTTCGGTCCGACCGCCGAAGCCTGCACAAGGTCTCAGAATCGGGTCGACCACGACCTGAACGTGAGTCCCATCGTCCCAAATCAGCGGAAGCTAACCGCTCTCCAAAGCACGCCCCCTTAATTACCATTAAGGGGTCCCATTAACCCACTTCCATGGCGCATGCTGGCGCCTTGAAGGAGGCGGATCATGGGGGCGGAGAATTGGGGACGTGGAGGGGGAGCGATCGTGGGACGATCCCTATAAAGAGACTCGGGAGGCAACCGAAGAAAGGGACCTGGCCCTAGATACAGAGGGGTATTCTATTCAAAGACCTTGTTTTCCATTCTAAATTCCCTCCTGTAGCTCGGTTCGAGGACTTGCGTATTGGCCTCCTCGTGAGCCATACCGATCCCACCGAGTATCCCTCAGATCCGTTCTGACTTAGGCATGGAGGGGACTTGGCCGGAATCAAGGTCTGCCCCCCCGACGAGTTTCTTCGTCTGCCTAGGTTAAACAGACCCTGCAGTGCCGAGACTACTCAGCACCTCATCGACCGAGTCCGAATGCTCCTACCAGAAAGCCAGCTCGCCCCCAACAAAGTCGCTCATCCCCAGACGAGCATCTTAGTCCGATCAAGTTAAGCGAACCCGCCGTGCCGAGGCTATCCCTCAACACCTCATCAACCGATGCCGAGCGCTCCCATCGACGATCCCGCTCGCCCGCGACTAGCCAAGGCAACTCTTTGGAGAGTCGACGTAAGGATCCGGGTTACCTCGGTCGAACGAACCATACACGTGACGGAACCAAGGGGTCCCACCTGCCCACTTGACCACGTTGATCCATCACCCAGCAGTCAACGATTCAGTGGTGAGAAAACACACGTAAACAGGTTGCTTGCTTGCGTTCTTCTCATATTTGGAACATCCTCCTGTCTGTATTTAGTACAACTATGTTAAGCTTTTCAGCTTGGAGAAAAGTTGGAAAACTCTATTGCCAATCTTGGTAACTTTTTCACATTCATCCAATGTCCTAGACTGTTCCCTGGCTAGAGAATTATAAGTTTTCCAAAATGTTGCACTATGTGCTCCAAAATCTAAACTTGCCCATTTCTGCCTTGACGCACAATTGACATAGATTTGTCGATGATTGCTATTTGTTTGATTGCAGTCTGTTTGCGGATCTTTCCTCCGATTTGGATAAAGAGGGACATAATTCACTAGCAAAATATGTATTGATTGGCCACTATGTGCAGGTATTCGATGGCCATGGCGGCACTGATGCGGCGAATTTTGTTCGGGAAAACATCCTCAACTATATAATTGAAGACGTGCATTTCCCTGATTCGATGGAGAAAGCCACTAAAAGCGCGTTCGTGAGAGCAGACCATGCATTTGCAGATGCTTGCTCTCTCGACAGTTCTTCTGGCACAACTGTTATCACTGCAATCATTTTTGGAAGGTTAGGCATACTTGTAATATCTCATAACCTCTTGTTTCAGCATTTGATAATTCATTTTGTAGGGGTAATCAATCTCTTATGCTTTATTAAATACATGTCGATATATTGATGATTGCCTACATTAATAGTTGGTAGAGAGACGGGTAGCATCTAACAAGCTGTTTCAATGCAGTTAAATCGAATCTCATGGCATCATGAGTTGTTTCCAAGCAAATGTGCTATAGTTGGTAACAGATACTAAGAATTCAATACAAGAACTGCATGTGCAATAACTGTAAATGTTGAGCGCCTTGTGAAATACAATTTGAACATGGTATCATCAAATGCAGCCACGGCTATTAGCTGCACTTTTGCTTCGACTGTTTTGTTTGATTTAACATCTATGAACCAGTTGGGATTTTTCAGTTTCCTACAACTGACCATCGTAAATCCTTCAGGACACTGCACATTGCCAATGCTGGCGACTGCCGTGCTGTCATGGGCAAGCGAGGGCGAGCAGTCGAGCTTTCCAGAGACCACAAGCCCAACTGCAGTCGAGAGAGGCTAAGGATAGAGAGGCTCGGTGGCATGGTCTATGATGGTTACCTCAATGGCCAACTATCGGTTGCTAGGGCTATTGGTGATTGGCACATGAAAGGCGCCAAGGGCGCTGCCTGCCCTCTGAGCGCCGAGCCAGAACTCCAAGAGACAGTCCTCACCGATGAGGATGAGTTCTTGATCTTAGGCTGCGATGGCCTGTGGGATGTAATGAGCAGCCAGTGCGCTGTGACAATAGCCCGAAAGGAGCTCATGGTGCACAACGACCCTGAGCAGTGCTCAAGAGAGCTGGTTCGTGAAGCGCTTAAGAGGAATACTTGCGACAATCTGACAGTAGTGGTCGTATGTTTTTCGCCCGATCCACCCCCCCGGATTGAGATCCACAAGTCAAGGGTCCGGAGGAGTATATCGGCCGAAGGCCTGAATTTCCTCAAGGGGGCCTTGGACAGCGTCTGATGAAGAGCAATGCTAGAGATGAAGAGCAATGCTAGAGATGAAGTATCGTAATAGGTTAAAATCTTGTGGAATTTTTTGAGAGTTGAATCTTGTAAATTTTTGAGTGTTAGATTATTTTGCGTTGTTATGAAGGAACTGGATTAGAAGAAGCGGTTGATTGATTCTTGTGGGACTCCATAGGATTCTCTTTCTACATGATCTGTCCTGGTGGTGATTCTTGATGGGGATTGTGCTGATGCTCACAAGCCTCACATGCCAATGAGGTACCCCCTTTCATTGTGGCTCTCTGACTGAATTGCAGAGGGACAAAAAGCTAACGGAAAAAGTGCAGAAAAGCTTTCATATGGTCGCTTTCACCGGCTGCATGTGGTTGTCTTTTGGGTCACTGCAAGCTGTTTGGCCAATCAGTACTCATGCGAAAATATTACTAACATTAGGTATAATCTTTTTTTCTTTCTCTGCTCTTGGGTGAAGAAACTAGCCATGCAACAATTAAAAAAAAAAAAACCAATACGGAAGGACATGCTGAGTGGCTCGCATGATTAATGAAAGAATTAGTTCACTAATAGCATGTGGTTGCATTACTTTATTTAACAGGTCACATTGCTTAACAAAGGTTTTTCTGGGCATTCATTGCTCAACAATGGTTGTTTGTCATATTGGACCTGACCATATATTTCCCCTCAAGGTGTGTCAAAACGGCCCATCCGCCTAGGCCGGCCCACAATGGTTGTTTGTCACATTGGACCTAACCATGTAGCCCTGGATCCCTTCTCAAGTTGTCAAAACGGCCCATCCGGATCGGGTCGGCCCGGGTGCGGAGAAACCCCCGCCCAGCCCGGCCCTACCCTGGTCGGGCCGACTTTTTTTAATAATT
>JAULAV010003151.1:0-25005 GCA_030789695.1 Scilla litardierei | reverse complement strand
TGTTCCGGTTAGTATGGAAGGATGGGATTGTTTTTGGGGGCCCTGCTTATGTGGGAGTCTTTCTCAGGGTCTTTGGTCTTTATTTGGGTGCATGAGGATGTGTGGTGGATTTATATATTTGAGGGAGAATCTGCTGGCTCGGACAAACAGGTTGATAGAAAAGTGGTCTGTATTTGTCCTAGTTATGGAAGGTGGGATTGTTTTTGTGTGTGGGTTTTTCACAGTGTCTTCATTTTGGTTCATGATGATGAGTGGTGGATTAAAATGTTGATGGAAGAGAAGTGATGTGAGGGATGTTGGATTTAATATTGATGGGAGAAATGTGATTAATTGTGCCGAGTGAAAGATTGATGGGTTGTGCATTAAAGTTTCATGTATGTTCCCTTGATTAACATGAAGCATGTGGGCATATGCACTTTTTTTCCGCTTGGTATAAGAGGTGTTACACTTACTATACCTTTCGAGAAGAAAATACGGTATATAATTGTTTAAAAAAGATATCTTTTATTTGTTATATATTTGTTATATGATACAGAATATCTATAGTACAATTGACTTAATTATGCCGAACACCTTAAGGGATTTCCCGAAAGGTGGAGAGTCTGAAATATCTATATTACAATCTATCAGAAGAGAGAACAACAAGAAAATCAAGTGTGTGAGTTGTGAGAGTCCTTTGTAAAATAATATGAGTGTGAGAGGTGGAGAGTCTGTAAAAATCAAATCTGTATCGTTCCCTTCCTCCTTGTAAGTCTTTCTTCCTTTCGTTCTAAGTTTCCTTAAGGGATTTCCCAAAAGGGAAAACCCTAGCAGTAGTAGAGATGTATTTTCCCGTAAAGAAAACTGTAAATTCTTGTCTTAAAATTTTCGTCCATTCTGTCATGTTTTTTTTCCTTCTGCTTAACAATTATGCGGATCACGTCCGCTCTGTCTTTAGTAATTTAACCTAACGGTGTATGACGTTACCTCGCGGTCCAAGTAATTATTAAGCATGTAAACGATTTTAATTTTCTTTCTGCCTTTGTCATTTCTACCTGTTACCATGCTAGACTATGCACATGCTTACTTCATGCAAAGTAATGACAAACAGCATTATCATGATTGCCGTGGGAAACCATATAGGGATTGTGGTCGTGTTAAGTCTCCGATCAGGTGTTGAGTCAGCCGTTAGATGCAGTTAGAGCCATGTCCTAATGCTTAGAAAGCAGGCAATCAAGGTACACTGGCATTATCTTAGATGGTTAGCTAGTGGCCTGAAAAGTCCAAAGTGTGTAATTGTGGGTAAAAAAGAGTCTGAAAAACGTGAAAATTAGTCTTGCTACGAAAGGGTAAAGTACATAGTAGGGATAAAGCAATTCAATTAGAAGTAGCCAACAACAACAAATTTTTTTGACAATTTTTGGTACCCCCCTGTTTTTTTGGTATCAGAGCATAAAGCGATGATGAGAAACCTGTCAGACTTATAGAACTTGTATGAAACGAGTAGAAAAAACTCATTTTAGGAACGTAAAGCCATATTTTGAGACTTTTGATCCAGAGTTATATAGATATAAATTATATCAAAGTTATAAATTTGACAAACACTTTGGTAAAGATAAAAGAAGGATAAGGATTAAAACGAAGCTACTTTGGAAACAAATAGAGCTTAAGCTTAGGTATTATCACGTAAGAACTTAAACCTGGACCAAGATAAAATAGAAAATATTTTAAATATCATACCGAATACTTTAAAAAGTAAAAACCAATTATTAACAGATATAACTAAAAATCTAGATTATAGAAAAACCAGCGAGACAGTTCTAGAATCTACACAGAAACTAATACAACAGAAAATAGAAAAATTAGAAAAATCAGTTAATAGAAACAAGACCGAAAGCTTCCCTCGCTAGTGATATAGATAGTTTAACAGAAGCCTTTAAGAAGCTAGATCCATACAAATCGAAAAGAAAAATCCCTAAAGAAATATATAAATGGAAATTCTGGCAAATAACCGAAACAAAGAAATAACAGAATCTTCTAGCAATAGTAACACACTATCACTCTATACAGGACGCAGTATTTTTAGTAGAATATTTAGACAAAATACCCAAATGGATAAACAACTAGATGAGTACATTGATACAGACAAAGATTATACAATTTTCCAACAAAAAGCGTTGCATATATTGCAGCCTCAAGTTCTCTATAAAAAGGACTATTTGAAAATAAAAAATGATTTTTAGGCACTCTAGGGAAAAATCAATAGATTGTTATAAATAGGAAACAATCACACTTAATTTAATTAATAAAGAAAGTGAATATTATTATGAATGGGGGAGACCTTTGGTCTCCACCCACTAACCATCCACCATTACACTCACTTAGTAGTGGGTGTCCCTTGGGGTCTAGATGATGTAACCCATATATGAATGAATATAAATATGGCTATGGCTTAGACCATTAACTAGTTCTTTCAACTCTCAACACGTTATCATGAACGATTGCCTCTAGAAATTTTTCTTTACAAAAATTCTTTCCAATAAACAAAAAAGGCGAAGGAATCTTATATCTGTTGTCAGATCATTAACTTTCGTACTTACTGGGGAGGTACTGGACAGAAAAAGCACTGTCGCTGACGTGACTTTGCGTTCGATATTGCTGTTCACATCGCTCAATGCGACGATGATATCGATCCACGATCTCTAGCTGATTGCAAATGCAGAGATGATTGGCCAAAGTGGAACGAGGTAATAGGAGTAGAGCTGGACTCACTCTTGAAACGCAAAGTCTTTGGACTAGTAGTCCAGACACTAAGAGGTGTAAAACCTGTAGGATACAAGTGGGTATTCATAAGGAAAAGAAATGAGAATAATCAGATCGTACGCCACAAAGCACGGTTTTTAGCTACCGGGGATAGATTATGAAGATACATATTCTCCGGTTATGGATGCGATCACATTCTGATTCATAATAAGCTTAACATCAATGGAATGCCTAGAAATGCAGCTCATGGACGTTGTGATTGCATATATATATGGCAATATAGATAAAGATATCTATATGAAACTTCCAGATGGTTTCAAAATACCAACAGAAATAAAAGATAGACCTCGGGATGTCTATTCTGTTAAGCTTCGAAGATCATTATATCGTCTTACGCAATCAGAAAAAATGTGGTATAACAGACTGAGTGAATTTCTTGTTCAACAAGGTTTCACCAATAATAAAGTCTGCCCATGTATTTTCATTAAAACCACATGAACTTGATTCATATCAATAGCCGTCTATGTAGACGACTTAAACCTCATCGGATCTCCTGCAAAGATTGATGATATATTTGCAAGCCTCAAACTAACTTGTGAAATGAAAGACCTAGGCAAGACTAAATATTGTCTTGGCTTACAGATAGAACACCTCTTCGGAGGAATCCTGTTACACCAATCCACATACACAGGGAAATTACTCAAAAATTTCCATATAGATAAGAGCCATCCTCTAAGTACACCAATGGTCGTTAGATCTTTGGATGTATATAAGGACCTCTTCCGGCCGCTAGAAGAGTGGGAGGAAACATTAGGTCCTGAAGTACCTTACCTTAATGCCATTGGAGCACTTATATATCTGGCAAACTGCACGTGTCCTGACATAGCGTTCGCAGTCAACCTACTAGCCAGATACAATTCAGCACCTACAAAGCGCCACTGTAACGGAGAAAAGCAGCTTCTGCGCTACCTCTAAGGGTCGATTGGCCTGAGATTATACTTCCCGAAAGGTGGATCTTCCACTTTGATTGGTATGCAAATGCAGGCTACAGGTCTGATCCACACACCGAGAAATTACAGACTGGTTTCGTGTTCACCTACGATGGTACGACCATCTCCTGGAAATCTGTGAAGCAGACCACCATAGAAGTCTCATCCAACCACTCAGAGCTCCTGTCGATCCATGAAGCCAGAAGAGAATGTGTCTCGCTTCGTTCAGTCAGTCATCACATTCTAGTGACAACTGGCCTGAACACGGACGATCTTGAGCCAACCACTTTATTAGAAGATAATGTAGCTTGTATAGCTCAACTACAAGCTGGTTACATCAAGGGCGACAAAACGAAGCATAGTTCTCACAAGTTCTTCAGGACGTACGAGCTACAAGAGCAGAAGCAGATTGGAGTACGACAGATTCAATCTTGTAATAATTTAGCTGATTTGTTTATTAAGACATTGCTTAGATGTGCTTTTAGAAAGCTTGTAAAAGATATATGGATGAGACAGCTGAATGACCTACAAGCCTGAAGCTTGTATGGATAAGGGGGAGTCACTTGTGTATTCTACTCTTTTTCCTTAAGCTGCTAGTTTTCCCCACTGGGTTTTTCACACCTAAGAATATGGTAACTCTGGATCCAGCAGTATCCACCCTCACATTAGCGTATCGGATCCTGAAGAATTCATAACCTAAGAATGGATGTATGTGGGAGAGTGTTATGAATGGGAGAGACCTTTGGTCTCCACCTATTAACCATCCACCATTACACCCACTTAGTAGTGGATGTCCCTTAGGGTCTAGATGATGTAACCCATATATGAATGAATATAAGTATGGTTATGGCTTAGACCATTAGCTAGTTCTTCTAACTCTCAACAAATATCAATTAAGACAGCTTAATCTTGAACTTTATACATTTAGGAATGATAGTAGTTGGAATAAAGGGTTTGATTAGAAAAAAAGTAGGAGCTAAAGTGCTAACAATAATATATGATGATCGATGGTTAGACCTTTTAGGGATACACGAATTAGATCTAAATGAAAATAGAGGATTATTTTACTGCAGTCCAGATTAGCTGATGAGAACAAGAGAATTTGCTAAACATATAAAAGTAGGAATACAAACAAAGGGATCTGAAGAATTTAGTGGAGAAAATTTGTTGGTTTGTTTAGAATTTATAGGAAGATGTTCAAGTACGAGCACTATAAACTACAAGTTGCACATAGAAAATGTAGTTAATCTTATGGGTAGTAACGTCATAAAAACAGTGAAGTCAATGACCTTTAAGGCAGAAGACTTAGCGGGATTAGAATGGAATTTGATAGACTTAATTATGCCGAACACCTTACTGCAACCTACGGACCATGTTATGTATACAAATGCTTAGGGAGATTTAAGTGTCAGATTTACAGACTATTATAGGAGAAGTTCTAATGTTGAAACATCTGATATAGAATCAAGCTTTAGAGAAGTAGAAGAATTGGTCTTTGAAACGGATTCTGAAAATACTAAAATCGAATTAACAAATGAAGACATGATTCTTTTCCCAAAGGAACTAGAAATGGACTTAACTAAAAGTGAGTTATTAAATCTAGAAATAGCAATGTACAGAGCATGACAAATCTTCGAAGATGAAATGTTATACTATGTTGAAAATAGAAATATTAGAGTTAGAATTATAACTGAGGAAGATGATTATATATGAGATATCCCTCAGAGTCCATTAGATCAGTTCATGGTAGCACCAATAAGTCTGCTCTTGCCTCCAAGCAAAAGTGAATTTGAAGGAGCAATAGATAATATTGAAGAAAGTCCATTTAGTGAAGTAATAAATAGTGAAAATGAATTAGAAATGTCAAATATTGAAAACGATAAACGTAGTACAGAAGATATAGAAAATAATGAAATAATAGGTAGCCATGATACATAAGAATATATAGCGTTAATGGAGTCTAGACAACAGAGCAGTACGACTAGTATAAGCAACGTACCAAGAAATCCTACACCAGGAGGCATTCCAATTTATACAACAGGAAATATGCCTAGGGCTCCAGGGATCATAGATGAACGAGACAACCAAATATAAAGAATTCAAACCCAAAGGAAAACGTAAGAAGCATGCACAACCAATCCAATTTCAAAGCTTAGAATCAGGAAAAATACTTAACTTAGCAGCTCATGACCCACAAGAATGTAGTAGTAATCTAGACATTTGGAAAAATTTAGTAGTGAATGATTGGATAAAAACCTCTGAAGGAGAGGAAAATCCGGAGGTTATGTGTAGATATTTAGATACATTTTTAGGAGAAAGTACCAAAGCCTTATGGGAGTCATATAAGCGAAACAATCTAGAAGAATTTGCTGCTGTATGCAGTATGGGTTGTAATCCTTATAATTTTGTAAATAAAATAGCCCATTTAGTAACAGAAAAATATCCTAATTCAGGCAATATAGATGTACAAAACCAGACATTAAAAAATCTAGAAGAGTTAAGTATTAGAAGTTGGAATTATATTCGAGAATATATGTAAGATTATTATTACTGGATGACAATTTCAGGAAATGCTTTTAATAAAGACTTCGGTGAAAAATTTCTAAGAAAGTTACCATGAGCATTACAAGATGAAATAGTCGCTAGATGGAATAAATTGTAGAATCTACAGAAGATAAACAACAAGGAAACTATAACATAGGATGGAGAATTCAGTTTGTGTTAGACATCTTAAAAGAAAAATGTACTGAAATCAATATACAAAAACAATTAAAGAAAGTGTTATGAGTGAGGGAGACTTATGGTCTCTCCTCTCTCATTATCCACCATAACACCCCACGACCATGTAGTGGGGTAAACCCTTGGGCTACTAGGTGTAACCTCCTATACTATTAATGAAAAAGGATACCATGGGCTATTACCATGGTTGCTCTTTCTCCAAACACGTTGAAAGCACGAAGCTCAAGAAAAAAATTTTGAGCCACAAAATTTAATTCCATTTTCCTCACATTTTCCCCTCTTGCGAAGGAATCTAGTTGTTGCAGCAAAGTTTTTGCGACGATGGGCCATCGATTACTTGCAAGGCATTGCGGAAGAAGGGTTTTTTTTTCTATCTACGGATTTTTTGGTTCTTCCCTAGATCATTGATCTAGAGGTGTTGCGGGCTAGAACTCGCGTACAATGAATTTGTATTATGGGGAACCAAGGGCACAGTGGTTATATTGACAAGAGGATTTAGGTAGGCTTTATGACAAGTGATTAGTGGGGTGAAGAGGCTAAACTTGCCGCCGGAACAGATCACGGATTCGAATCCCGCCGGACGCGGAGGAGGAGGATCGGATGGCGAGAGCTGAATGCGAATATCGGCCAAGAGGCGAGCTACCCTGCACCACGAGCAACTCGTCAGAAAGGCCGGGTTGGGGTCCAACCCTTAGCCTCTCCGATGCCTAAGTCAGTGACTGGACTTAAAGCGGGGGCGGGGCACGCAGGTCGGACTAAGGGTGTGTCGACTGTACGTGATGAGCTATAAGTGGGAGAACAAAGATATGGACGACCTTTGCTATCATGTGTGAATAATGGGATTCAGAGGGAATTTGCCAACCCCCTCACCGTAAGAAGTGAGGGGGTATTTATACCTGATGGGAGACAATTAGGTGGGGCTGATCTGGCATGCTGACTCGACATGCTGAGCTGGCCTGGCTGTCAGCGGAAGCTTCGGAAGGGGGAGTCAGGAACAGGAGTGTCAGCCTTGCTTTTGTCAGATGGCCAACGGCCAGGGGTGCTTTTGTCGGGGTGTCAGGGCCGAAAGCATTAAGTGTCAGGGGGCGCAGCGGCCCGGGGGTGCTTTGTCAGATGGTCGGGCGGCGGAAGTGTCAGTTGTGTCTTTATACCAGGTTGTTTGTCGTGTGTGGTGAATCAAGGGTCCGGCGGTGCTATCCCCGACGGCGGGGTTTGTGTGGGTCCGCCGGGTCGACCTGTTCGTGGGTTGTTCGGTCTGGCCGCGCACCCTTTTGGGTGCGGATCATGGACCGCTGGCAGGGAGGGGTATGTTCGTGCCTCTGTCAGCATCCGAGCGCATTGCCCCGGGCGGGTCGAGCGAGAGAGGTCATATGCCTCGGCCGGGAGAGGGGGCAGCGAGGTGCGCCCATTCCCATGTAGCCCCGGACCCCTGGACCGGCGGTCCGTTTGGCAGAGGGGCAAGTCAGTGCGGTATATTCGTGGTTCTAGGCGGGAGCCGGACTCCCACGATCTTTAGGTCGTAACAATTGCCCCCGGCCTTTGAGCCCGAGGCGGGAGCCCGGCTCGGCTCGGAGGGCGAACCGTTTCCGATGTTTTGAGCCGTCGGCAAGGATCCCGGTCCGCGCCCGGGGGTGGCGGCGCTAGCTCCGGAACTCCCGCCCTATTGGTCATTATTACGATTCGAAAGGGTGGTAGAAAAACGAAGCGTCTCCACGATTGGGTTCGCGACGCGTGGATGAGGTGACTCTCACGCCAGTCGAGGCGTTAAAGACATCCCGATGGGCGCCGCGTGGCGGCGCACCGACGGTCGTGATGACCTGGTGGCCCATTTTATAAACAAAAAGGGTTAGAAGGCGGTCGGCGGGAGTTTTCTTCTGTCTTCGATTCTTCTCCGGTGTTTAATACTTCAGTCTATCGCTTGCTGGCTTGGTTGTGACTTCCGCCGCCGGTGATCTTCTTCCGAACGTCTTCCCGATCTGACGGATCAGCTAGTTAATTTTTTTACTTTCCGACCGATGGCTTCTCGTTTCAAGTTCGGAGGCGGTAGCCGAGTAGGGGAGGATGAGCTTGTGGAAGAGGGGGCGTTGCCGCGGGGGGTGCGGTGGTCTAGGGAAAGGGGGTCATGGCGCACCGTTGTTCCGAGGGTGATTGGGTCCCTCCAATGTAGGTCGGACAGGATTAACATCAGGGAGATTCACGTGCGGTTCGTGCGACTGCCCTATGAGGTACGGGTCCCCGGGTCGGAGGAAACGGTGTGCTCGCCTGGAGATAATGAGGTCGGGGTTTATGTCCGGTCATTCGAGTTGGGGCTCCGTTTCCTGATCCACCCGTATCTGCTTTATCTATTGAACTTCCTGGAGTTGCCGATATTTGCCCTGGCGCCTCGGTCCTGGGGCTTGCTGGTGGGGTTCGTCGTCTTGTGTCTTGCCTGCTCCTTGAGTCCCTCCCTGACGCTGTTCCAGCATTTCTTCGTAGTTCGGAAGAGGGGAATGTATCATTGTGTTTGTGCTAGGAGAGGACGAGAACTTATCTGCGGGGTGCCCGACGATGTCGGCGAATGGATGAGGGAGTTCGCCTTCGTGATGATGCTGAGCGACGTGGTGTTGATGTCGAACTGGGGGGCGCGGAACCCTCTAGTGAATGAAAGGGTGGAGCTGACTGGGGAAGATCTAGCAAAAGCTCAGATTCTGACGGAACTGCCTGAGGCGTACCGTCAGCTAGCAAGTTTGACGCGGAGCAGTCGGCTCGCCCAGGACTTTTGGTCCCTAGGTATCTTTGACATTTGGTAAACCTTTAGCTAGGCTTACACTGATCTCTTTTTCCTTCGTAGGTGGAGACGTGATGCGAGGACCGGAGGAGGTGTCGGGATCATTTGGAGTCCCCGTCGCGGAGGACACTGGTCCTTGCGAGAAAGGCAAGGGAGTGGCGCGCGAAGAAGGATCCCGGGAACGGGGAGGCGAGGTCTCCCGTGGGGAGAGAGCGAACCGGGGACGAAGGGCGGCCGAAGCAGGTAACTCTACCGGTAGGTTCGGCGAAGACCTCCCTGCGGGCTCGTCCGCGTGGGCGGTAGGTCCCTCCGTCCCGCCGGGGGTATCAGAGGTGGTCGAGCCTCGCAAGGCGCACTCGGTTCAGAAGTGGCCGTACGGGATCCCTTTGCGGGATATGGGGAGGTCGATGAGCCCGAGTTGTGAGGGTGCCCTCATTCATTTCAAGAGGACTCGAGAGGAAGTCGAGGCGTTTCTGGATGACCGCCTCTATAAGTTGCCTTTTCGAGTGGGCCGCGACGAGTCGATATTCGAGGACGCCGGGGTGGCAGCGCGCCTCGCAGAGTATTGCATGCTGCCGCGAGACCGCGAATCATTGACTCGCGTGGGGGCGGAACGGTTGTGTGGCTCTGCTGTATGGCACGTTGTGTAGGTAAGCCGGTTCCCTCGTCTCGCCTTTGGGCTTTCTTTGCTCGGGCCCTGCTGATTCGGGTCTTTTGTAGATGGTTACGGACATGGTGGCCCTGCGGCGTCGCACTCCTGTGGCCGCCACCAGAGCGGCTCTTGAGACAGCGAGGGCGGACCTCGGCGAGGTCAAGGGGAAGCTGAGGGACATGTAAGCGGAGCTGGAGAAGCTTAGGATGGCCTGTGAGGTAGAAAAGGGGCGGGCCGCGTACTTTGATTCGTCAAAAGCTACGGTCGAACGCCAACTTCTAGAGGTGACGCGGAAGAGGGACGACATCTGGTCGAAGCACGCCGTAGAGTTGGCTAGCAAGGAGACGGTGATCGCGTTGCAGAAGCGACAGATAGCCAGCCTAAAGGAGACCCTTCAGGCGGAGAAGAGGGAGAAGGGTATCGTGATGCGGCGGATGGAGGAAAAACAGGAAGTTGAGGGCGGAGTGATCGAGGCCGCTATCCGCCGCTACCATGACGAGCATGTTGTGCCGATGTTGCAAGAGGCAAGTGATGCAGGAGTTCGCCAAGTGGCGAGAGATATGAGGGCTCGGTCGGCTGAGAGGCGACGTCGCTGAGAAAGTGGGGTTGGGAAAGTCTGTACCTTCTTGTATGAGGGTTAAACCCAATGTCTTGTTGTAGCGTGCGGATGGCTTAATGTATAGCTTTGCTATTTAGATAAATGCACTGAATTAGTCTTGTGTCGGACTGTCTTCTTCCTTGTTGTGTCTGTAGGCCATTTGTTTTGTGAGGGACATAATTACCCCCAACTTCGCTATACCGAGGATATTCTGGTCGTCGGGAGAGGAAAGTTGAGATGTACTGCGTTTACCCGGGGTTTGTCGCGAAGCAAAGTGTGATTCCAGGAGGATTGCAGAGGCGGTGCGAGGTGGGACGAGGTCGTATAGTCCGTATGATCGATTGCTAAACGTTGAAACCGAAGTCCGAAATTGATTAAGCGGCGCATCCTTGCTTCGGCCGCCCCGACGGAGGCGGGACTCATCCCGGGTACGAGCGACGGATAGAAAGAAGAGGCTAAGGATGGCGTAATTTCGACTAGGGGCGATCATTTCGCCGGGATTTGGGCGGGAATCGAAGGGGCCTGTTGGCGGTCGCGTGACTAGACATCATCCTGGCGATTCGACAACGGGGGGGGGGGGGGGGGGGGGGGGGAATCGAAGCGACCCGACCACTTCAAGGCTGACGTGTGGCAGAAGTGACGACTGCCATTACTCGAATCGTCAGACCACGTGGATCGACGCGGGAGAGGGAACGGATTGATGACACGTGGCGCGAGGCCGACGGTCACGATACTTCACGGTGTCGCTTAAAAAGATCTCTGGTTGGGGAGCGAGGCAGGGCTGATTGTTGGGCGAATGTTTTCCAAGCGGCTGGGGTTGTCGGAGATTTCGTTGCCCTTGCCGGAGTTGTCCTCGTGGAATCGGTCGCAGAAGTAGCGTTGCAGCCCGAGTCGTCGGTGTCCTTTAGGTAAGAGGTCTGTTTTTGTCGATGTCTTCCTCGACGTCTTCGTTTCGTGGTCAGGGGTCGAGGGTGGTGGGGGAAGGGAGCTCCGCCGCGGAAACTGGGGCGGTGCCCCTCGAGATTGCGGGCGTGAAGTCGGTGCTGAAGAGGTCCCTTGCGGAGATCTTCGACTTGTATGTCAGGCCACCGTATTCTGTTCGCGAACCGGACGCGCAAGAGAGGGTGTGTTTCGCGGGCGACCACGAGGTGGGAGTGTATGTGTCCTCCTTCGAGTAAGGGTTGCGCTTCCCCCCATCTATTCGTGTTAGATGTGTTGAACTTCCTGGGGCTGCCCTTGTATCATCTGATGCCCAATGCCATAGTGTGGTTGTGGGTTTCCTTGTGCTGTGCGTGAGTAACCAGGTTCACCCCTCGCTGTCTTTGTTTCGCTATTTCTTCACGGTGAAGAAGCTGAGGTCCTGCTATTATCTCTCCGCGAAGAGGAGCCATCCGCTCATTAGGGGGTTGCCGGGGAAGATTAAGGGGTGGCGCAAGCAATATGTGTTTGTCTTCGTGCCGGAGGATGTGTTGATGAGATCGGATTGGGGAGAGCTGAATCCCGAGGCGAAGGAGAGGGTTGAACTAGGAGACGAGGAGAAACAGGTGGCACAGTTTCTAATGGCGATACCGGGGGAGGGCTGAGACTACAAGACGCTCGCCCGGGCTGAGATGATAGCGTTGAATATCTGGCCCGAAGGTACAATAGATTTTGGTATTAGTGCGTCTGAAGTGCTTACCTTGAACTTTCTTTCTTTGGCAGGTCGCACCATGAGTCTGTCCTTGAGGAGATGATGAAGCGAGCTGCGGAGCAGGCGGGGCAAACGTCGAAGACGGTCCCCAAGAGGTTGCACGAGGAAGGCGTGGTGGAGAGTTCGATGAGGGGGCAGGTGTCCACGAAGAGGAGGAAGCTGCCTGCGAGCTCGCCTGTCTCTGATGCTCAGGGGCGGGGGAGAATCAGTCAACAGGGGGCGGGCCGGGGAGGGGATCGCACCCTTCGTTATCGACCTGGAAGGCGGGGTGAAGGGTCGACTGGGGGAGGGGTGGAGGCCCCCAAGACACGGTCGCCTTGCCCCAGGGCACACGCTAATGTGGAGGGGGTAACCGTTAGCGACCGACAGGGGGGGCAGGTACGTCGGGTGGCCAGGCCAAGTCGGCCGGCTGGGACAGCTGGTCCTACAGCTGCTCGTTGTTCACTCTGGAGAGGGCCGCCGAACCCAGCTGTGAGGCCTCGCTTGTCCGTTTCAGGGCTACGAGGACCGAAGTTGAGGGCTATCCTGACGAAGCTCTTCATCGGGCGCCGTTCAAAGTGAGGGATGATGAGTCCGTGTTTGAGGATGGTGGTGTGGCGGCGAGGCTGGCAGAGAATATTTTCTTGCCCCGTGACAGGGTGGCGCTAGAGGCGGTGGAGCCTGAGGGTCTGTGTGGAACCGCGGTGTGGCACGTCGTCCAGGTAGGTTGTATAAGCCGGGTGATGCTTGCCAGTGGATTTTATTGAATACCCAAAATGGGTTCTCTTTTGTTGTGCAGGCCATCACTTTGATGCTTGAGCTATGAGGCACGTGCCAGCCATAAACAAGGCCGTGAGTGCCATTGCTAGAGTGGCAGCCGAATTCGCCGCCTTTCGTAAGAGTGCTGGCGAGCGAATGTCGAAGGAGAGGGAGCGGTGCAGCCAGTATGAGGCGGAAGTAGAGCGCCTAAAGGGGGTCCTGGCCGATTATGAAGTGCATGCGACCTCTGCTAGAGATAGGTCGAAGGAGCTGGAGGAGGCCCTTGAGAGGGAGGAAGCGCGTGCGGTGGATCTGGCGGGTCGTGCGAAGGCCGCCGAGGAGGAGTTGGCTCGGAAGGTCGAGGGGTTTCGCTCGTACCAGGAGACGACCATCATACCCGCCCTTGCGGATGCGATGTCCAGGGGCTTGGGGGCAGGCCGTGAAGAGGGTCGCGAGGAAGGTCGAGCGGATGGGTGGGAGGCCTGCTTGGTCCGGATAAAGGAGAGGGTGGCGGGTTTGTCCCTGCTTATTGAGCTCGACCTCGACGGACTCGCAGCGTACAGAGACGAGGAGGAGGCGGGGGACGACGAATGGGTGATCGTCGAAGGAGGCGGGGGCGTCGCAGTGGAGATCGGTAAAACGGGGGGGGGGGGGGGGGGGGATTCCCCCAAAGCTGACGGAAGGGATGCTGCAACTAGTGGGCGCGCAGTTGGTGAGGGGAACACACCAGAGTAGTTTTGTATAGGTGGCGAGAAAGAAAGGAAAGTTTTGTGGGGTCGATACCTGTAATTTTGTAATTTTCGGACTTTGAGTATGTGGAGATTCCCTTTGTTGGAAATGTTTTGTTATTATTTTCGCTTGCCTGGCGTAGGTCGAGCTACGTTTATTCCCTTTGTTAGGGGCGCATGGCGTAGAGCTCGCCCCCCCCTTTTCGGGGGTTATTCCCGTGCATGAGTGCGCCTAGATTATTGCTAAGGGCCTGCTGGGAGTAGTCTTTTCATTAGCTTTTATCAAAATTTAATGAACATGACAGGGACAGGATATGGGGTGTAGGTCGGCCCGCAGGCGAACTGTCGAGCTGTTCTACTTTGGTGGACGCCCTCGGGGTGGGGGTTTTACTTTGACGGGTGGCCCTCCTTCTCTTCCATCGCTCGTCGTGTTTGATTGCATTTTTTGTGTGCCGAGTGGTTGCTGGGTCTCTGATCGCGGGTCGTTTCATCCTGTTGTAGCCTGTGCCTGGATGAGTGAACTCCTTTGTTCGGTGGTCGCCCTTGTTCCATTTGGCGCGTCCCTTTCCGTCGTCGTGCTCCTGAAGGGTTGCGAGGTCCCTTCGGAGGGTCTACGCACCGGCAGGGAATCTCGGAGGAGGTGGGGAGCGACGTGTCGGCGACGGGGGCTGTTGTGGTTGCTTTATCCCTCGTTCCAGAATTGGGGGAGAGGGAGTCCTTGGTGGTTGCTCTATCCCGCGGGGCTTTAGCCTTCCTGTCAGTTGGAGTCGCCGTAGGACGGGTGTGGGAAGGGGTGGTCCGCCACCGGTCCGCACCTCTCCCTGGCGTAAGTGGTCCAGGAGAAGTCGAGGGGTGGAAGATAGGGCGCCCCTGATGTAAGAGGAATAGCCTATCGGCGTGGTCAGACGTTGGGGGGGGGGAGTCCGCTGAGGCTGGTGCGACTCGGTGGATGCTGGAGTGTCCGATGGGGTGATTTGGCAGGTCTGCCCCATCCATCGGGTTGTCGGCCCGCCGCGCCCGCGCAGGCAGGGCGTCCATGGAGGGGCAGGGTATGCCATTGGAGCTCCCGTTCCCGTGCCTTAAGTTGTCCAAGGGAAGTCGGGGAGCCGCAGGCGGGGTGCCCCTCGTGTAAGAGGAATGCCCTATCGGGGGTCATCGTGCCGGGGGAAACTGCCCGCCAGAGCAGTTGGGGTCCCTCACATTTTCCGCACCTTCTTAGGGGAGAGTGGGGCTGAGGGATTGGCCTACCCTCAAATTATCTCTTTCGCCTCCTCCCTTTGAAGGGGCCGCGGGGGGGGGGGGGGGGGGGGGGGGGGGGTATTTATAATGGTAGCTCTTTAGCCTTCCCCCTCCCCTTAATGTGATGAGCTGGAGCCAGCTTGTTGGAATCGTGCCCTTCAGAAACTGCCCCTGATAGGCGGCGTCCGATGTGACTCATCAACCCCTGTTTTTCGGCGGGTGTGTTGTTATCAGTGGCGCTTGCCCCGAGCGTCCTTTTGGTTTGATGGGTCATTTCGGTCGTCGGCTTTATTGGTGTCAGGTGTTGCTCATCAGTCCTGGGCCTGCGCGAGGGTTGCCTCAATCCGCGAGCCATGATTTGTTTCCCGATGTTTGAGTTGAAGAATCACGGGCCCGCTTTGGGAGGGTGGGTAGCTAGGCCCTTGCCGACTTTATAGTCGGTTGGGCGTTGGGCCGTCGTCTACCGCGCATATAGCGCCCCGGTTTGGGTGGCGGAGCTCCGTAAGCTTGCCCCGGAGGTCTTCATTAGTGGTGGGGGGGAGGGGAGCGAGCACGTAGCTCGGCCCGTGCCCCTCTCCGGTTTGGGTGACAAGGATTGGTCCTGCCCCGGAGTCTTTGAGAGGGCGGGTATTGGGCCGTTGCCTCTCCGCAGCTTCTCTAGTCGGACGGGTATTGGGCCGTCGGCTACCCCACATATGGCGCTCTGGTTTGGCGAAGCCCCATGAGCTTGCCCCGGAGGTCTTCATTGGTTGGGGGGGAGCGAGCGCGTAGCTCGGCCCGTGCCCCTCTCCGGTTTGGGTGGCGAGGATTGGTCCTGCCCCGGAGTCTTTGAGAGGGCGGGTATTGGGCCGTCGCCTCCCCGCAGCCTCTATAGTCGGACGGGTATTGGGCCGTCGCCTACCCCGCATATGGCACTCCGGTTTGGGTGGCGAAGCCCCGTGAGCTTGCCCCGGAGGTCTTCATTAATGGGGGGAGCGAGCGCGTGGCTCGGCCCGTGCCCCTCTCCGGTTTGGGTGGCGAAGATTGGTCCTGTCCCGGAGTCTTTGAGAGGGCGGGTATTGAGCCTCTATAGTTGGACGGGTATTGGGCCGTCGCCTACCCCGCATATGGCGCTCCGGTTTGGGTGGCGAAGCCCCGTGAGCTTGCCCCGGAGGTCTTCATTAGTGGGGGGGGGAGCGAGCGCGTGGCTCGGCCCGTGCCCCTCTCCGGTTTGGGTGGCGAGGATTGGTCCTGTCCCGGAGTCTTTGAGAGGGTGGGTATTGAGCCTCTATAGTCGGACGGGTATTGGGCCGTCGCCTATCCCGCATATGGCGCTCCGGTTTGGGTGGCGAAGCACCGTGAGCTTGCCCCGGAGGTCTTCATTAGTGGGGGGGAGCGAGCGCGTGGCTCTGCCCGTGCCCCTCTCCGGTTTGGGTGGCGAGGATTGGTCCTGCCCCGGAGTCTTTGAGAGGGCGGGTATTGGGCCGTTGCCTCCCCGCAGCCTCTATAGTCGGACGGGTATTGGGCCGTCGCCTACCCCGCATATGGCGCTTCGGTTTGGGTGGCGAAGCCCCGTGAGCTTGCCCCGGAGGTCTTCATTAGTGGGGGGAGCGAGCGTGTGGCTCGGCCCGTGCCCCTCTCCGGTTTGGGTGGCGAGGATTGGTCCTGCCCCGGAGTCTTTGAGAGGGCGGGTATTGGGCCGTCGCCTCCCCGCAGCCTCTATAGTCGAACGGGTTTTGGGCCGTCGCCTACCCCGCATATGGCGATCCGGTTTGGGTGGCGAAGCCCCGTGAGCTTGCCCCGGAGGTCTTCATTAGTTGGGGGGGAGCGAGCGCGTGGCTCGGCCCGTGCCCCTCTCCGGTTTGGGTGGCGAGGATTGGTCCTGCCCCGGAGTCTTTGAGAGGGCGGGTTTTGGGCCGTCGCCTCCCCGCAGCCTCTATAGTCAGACGGGTATTGGGCCGTCGCCTACCCCGCATATGGCGCTCCGGTTTCGGTGGTGAAGCCCCGTGAGCTTGCCCCGGAGGTCTTCATTAGTGGGGGGAGCGAGCGCGTGGCTCGGCCCGTGCCCCTCTCTGGTTTCGGTGGCGAGGATTGGTCCTGCCCCGGAGTCTTCGAGAGGGCGGGTATTGGGCTGTCGCCACCCCGCAGCCTCTATAGTCGGACGGGTATTGGGCCGTCGCCTACCCCGCATATGGCGCTCCAGTTTGGGTGGAGAAGCCCCGTGAGCTTGCCCCAGAGGTCTTGCGTTTTTGAGCTGAAATTTTCTGGTGGAAATGGCGAAATTCGAAGGTGCAAAAGGGAAAAGGATATTTCATTCGAGACTTACAGTGTCCGATTACATCACGACTGGTGTTCCGCGTTCCTCAGAGGGATTAGCCCGCCCTCATCAAGGGGGGCTGGGACGGGCGCGTCAGGTCTGGTCCTCCTCTGCGGCCCCGGGTTCTTCTGCGGTACCGTCAGCAGGAGCCGGCCTTCGATGGTAGGAGTCGTCCCTCCTGCCGAGTAGGTCGGTCATCAGGGTTTGCTCCAGACCCTTGTGTTTGGTCGATCCCACGTAGAAGCTCCTGGACAGCTTCTGGCTCCCCCGCACTGACCCAACCCCTCGAGGGGTTTGGAACTTGACCATCTGGTGGAGCAGGCTGGGGAGCGCTCCGATGGCTGCCATGTATGGTCGTCCTATGATCCCATTGTACGCCGACGCAATGTTGACAACAACGAACAGAGTCATTCGGGTGACGACCTGCAGTTCTTCTCCGAGAGTTATTGGCAAGGTGATCACCCCCACGATAGGGGTCGAGTGACCGGTGAAGCCGTCGAGGGGCCCGGTGCAGGGTCTCAGGTCCGTCGGCCTTAACCCCATCTTCTCGACTGTGGACATAAACATGATGTCGCAAGAGCTCCCGGTGTCGATCAGGAGGCGGCTGACGATGGCCGTCCCTATCTGGGCCTCGATGACGATGGCGTCGTCGTGGGGCAGCTCGACTCCCTCTAGATCTTCGTCGCTGAAAGTAATGGGAGGGTAGGCTGGCCTTCTCCCCCTCGGATCCCCTCCGAAACCCGCCGTCATCACTTGCCTCGCGTACGCCTTTTTGCTTGATGATGACGCTCCCCCGGAGGATGGCCCGCCACATATCGTGTTTATGCGCATGACCGGTTTCGGGGGGAGAGGTTCTTCCCGCTCACCATGCGTCGGGGGGTCTGCTCTCCGGGCCCTCCGGTGGTTCCCCTCTTCTCGGTCTGGTCTCCTGCCCCCGACGAAGCCCCCGAGGTGACCCGCTTGGATCAGCCGCTCGATTTCCCTTTTGAGGGTGAAGCAGTCGTCGGTGTCATGGCCGTGGTCCCGGTGGTATCGGCAATATTTTTGGAAATCTCTCCGAGCCGGGTCCGATTTCATTTCCCTGGGTGGCTCTGGCAGCAGTCCAGCTCTCGTTGCCGTGGCCATCACCTCTATCAGGGGGGCATTGAGCTGCGTGTAGTGCGCCCGCAGGGGGCCTTCCTGTCTCGGGATGGCTCGGGTGGCCCCTTGGGCCGGGGCGAACTCTCGGGCCGGGCCAGGGCGATCTTGTGGGCGGCGCCCCGTCGGGTCGCCCCTTGGTTGGGCCAGTTGGTCACGCCCTCGATGCCCCTCTTCTTGCCTCGGCCGAGGGTGTGATCTAGGCTCGCCTTGGAGCGGCTTCGCCGGGGGAAACAGGGCCTTCGTGCCGAGAGTCTCTTCGGCCAACACATGCCTCTCTGCCATAGCGACCAGCGCCTCATAGTCGGCCGGCGGATCTCGGAGCAGGGATTTGTGGAGGCTCCGAGTCCGCAATCCCGTCTTGAAGGCCAGCATGAGTACCTCGTCGCCGCAGGTCACCACCGCCCGTCTCTCATCCTGAAAGCGGCGCATGTATCTCCATGTCATCTCCCCTTCCCCCTTGGACTATCGTGCTGAGATAGTCCAAGGGCTTCTTCTTCGTCCGCCCGGCCCGGAACTCTTGGCAGAACTTATGGGATAGTTCGCCAAAGCTCCCAATGGATCTCGCGGGTAGGCCGAAGTATTAATCCAACGCTGTGTCCCTCCGACTTTGCGAGAAATGCCGGCACAGGAATGCCTCATCCACATCCTGCGCCTCCATTGCCCCCCGGTATTGTTGCACGTGCGTGAGGGGGTCGCCTCTTCCGTTGTAGGTGGCCAGGTTGGGGGGGGGGGGGGGTTTGAACCTTACGGGCCTCGGGGCGGACGTTATCCATCGTGCCAGCGGCGTGGCCTCCTCCGGGTAGGCAGGGCGCTCGGGTGCGTGCCCCCTTCGCCATTCGGGGGTCTAGCTCCGGTCGTGCCTCGGCTGCCGACGGTCTTCTCGCCCCGGGGAATAGCGTAACGGTCGCCCGGCGGGACTCCTTCCATGGGTTGAGGACTCAACGGGTTGCGGGCTACGGTCCTCCCAGTGCCATTGCCCTCCGGCCGTCTCCTGCCGGATCTTCCTCCGCTCCTGATTCTCCCTCAGGAGCCTTTCGTGCTCGGCGGTGAGGAAGCGTAGTTGTCGACAAACGGCTTCCTCGTGCAGCCGATTGGGGGAGTGGCGCTGACGAGGTGGACTCCCCCCTCCCGGTGGGGATTTGACCAACGGCGGGCCGCGCCCGTCCCAGGGCCGTCGGCCCATCGCCGACACCTCCGGGATTTCCTGGTTGTCTTTGTTCTCCCTCCATAGCCTTTCGCGTTCCGCGATGATGAAGCGGAGCTGGTGGCGGGCGGTTTCTTCATCCAGGTAGGCTCGCCGGGCGGCCTCGGCCGCTTCGTCCAAATTCCTCTGCGCGGCGGCCGCCTCCTCCCGACGCCTCCGCAGCCGCGCGACCTCCATTTCCTCCTCCAAGAGCTTCCACTGGGTCGCAATCTCCTTGGCGAGCCCCTGGTCTCCCCCTCCTCCTCGAACTGAGGGTGAAGATTCCGTTTCACGTTCGGGGGCTCCGATGGGCCGGGCGGTGCCTCCGTTCCTGTCGCTGCGCAGCCTCCCATCGCCTGAGTAAAGGCCTCGAAGCTCTTCTGGATTGCGCGGGTCGAGGCTTGGACTGTCTCGGCCTCTGTCCCCGGAGGGGGGTCAGTTGCCGGAGTGATTGGTAGAGAGAGTGGCTCCTGATCCACGGGATCCTTGCTGTGGTCAGGGTTCCGTGCTATCGGCATGGAGTCTAACATGGGTGTGATCCTTCGTTCCCACAGACGGCGCCAATTGTTACGGGCTAGAACTCGCGTACAATGAATTTGTATTATGGGGAACCAAGGGCACGGTGGTTATATTGACAAGAGGATTTAGGTAGGCTTTATGACAAGTGATTAGTGGGGTGAAGAGGCTAAACTTGCCGTCGGAACAGATCACGGAGTCGAATCCCGCCGGACGCGGAGGAGGAGGATCGGATGGCGAGTGCCGAAGGTGAATATCGGCCAAGAGGCGAGCTACCCTGCACCACAAGCAACTCGTCAGAAAGGCCAGGTTGGGGTCCAACCTTTAGCCTCTCCGATGCCTAAGTCAGTGACTGGACTTAAAGCGGGGGCGGGGCACACAGGTCGTACTAAGGGTGTGTCGACCGTACGTGACGAGCTATAAGTGGGAGAACAAAGATATGGACGACCTTTGCTCTCGTGTGTGAATAATGGGATTCAGAGGGAATTTGCCAACCCCCTCACCGTAAGAAGTGAGGGGGTATTTATACCTGATGGGAGACAATTAGGTGGGGCTGATCTGGCATGCTAACTCGACATGCTGAGCTGGCCTGGCTGTCAGCGGAAGCTTCGGAAGGGGGAGTCAGGAACAGGAGTGTCAGCCTTGCTTTTGTCAGATGGCGCAACGGCCAAGGGTGCTTTTGTCGGGGTGTCAGGGCCGAAAGCATTAAGTGTCAGGGGGCGCAGCGGCCCGGGGGTGCTTTGTCAGATGGTCGGGTGGCGGAAGTGTCAGTCGTGTCTTTATACCAGGTTGTTTGTCGTGTGTGGTGAATCAATGGTCCGGCGGTGCTATCCCTGGCGGCGGGGTTTGTGTGGGTCCGTCGGGTCGACCTGTTCGTGGGTTCTTCGGTCTGGCCGTGCACCCTTTTGGGTGCGGATCATGGACCGCTGGCAGGGAGGGGTATGTTCGTGCCTCTGTCAGCATCCGAGCGCATTGCCCCGAGCGGGCCGAGCGAGAGAGGTCATATGCCTCGGCTGGGAGAGGGGGCAGCGAGGTGCGCCCATTCCCATGTAGCCCCGGACCCCCGGACCGGCGGTCCGTTTGGCAGAGGGGCAAGTCCGTGCGGTATATTCGTGGTTCTAGGCGGGAGCCGGACTCCCACGATCTTTAGGTCGTAACAAGAGGTATACTTCTTTTCCCGTAGATATAGATTATTGACCATAAAATTTTTTATTACATATGCATGTTGCTTGTAATAATCAAATCAAAGTACAAATAAAAATTATTTTATTACAAAAAAATATCTCCATTATTGTCTTCATCTCCGTTGACGACTAACCCGCCTGAAGCGACATGGGAAAATCATGAAAGAAATATAATATTTCGCTTGACAGCTCCAAAGTCACCTTGTTTCTAGAGAAAGCATCAGCAGCCTTTATTTTCGAAAAAAGTTCTTTAGGACACCTATCTTTTGGATTTCAAGAGTTTTCAATTCGACCGCCTTCCATTCTCGAGAATTTCAGCTGCCTACCTCTCGGAATTTAGAAGTTTTCAATTCCACCGTCTTGATTCTCGAGGTTTTCGGCTGCCCTACTTTTCGGACTTAAAATTAAATTAAGTCCGCTCTACCGACTGAAAAGGCATATAAATTGAGGCCTCATCAAGCAGAAATGGAGCATCTACCAGAAGAGAGAACAACAAGAAAATCAAGTGTGTGAGTTATGAGTGTCCTTTGTAAAATAATAAGAGTGTGAGAGGAGGAGAGTCTGTAAAAATCAATTTTGTATCCTTCCCTTCCTCTTTGTAAGTCTTTCTTTCTTTCGTTCTAAGTTTCCATAAGGGATTTCCTAAAAGGGAAAACTGTTGGAAGCAACGATCTAGGATCTTTAGTTTGATGATGACAAACGTGTGTGTTACTATTTAACGTGTGTGCTAAGTGTGTTTCAGTGATGGCAAGGACGCAATTCTTGAAGAGATGACTAAAGATGACTAAGTCAACGTGTTGGAGGAATTGCTATCCACATAGCTAATGGACTTGGTCAAAGTGCCATACACAAAGCAAATTGGACTTTGTCCAATATCGGATGAGATGGAGGCCAACTTGAGTTCAAAAGGGATTTGATCAAATCATTTAGTTAGATTTGCAAATATTTGATTATACCAAACTCCTATTCAAACACTTTATCAAATCATCCAAAATATCTAAAAGCTTGCAATCCCTATCTCTTAGGGGATTTGCTACTATCCTTGCACATGGGTACTATGCCGCACCCTACCCCTAGGGTTTCCTACTCCTAGCCGCATTGCCTTCAAACCCTTCTCCTATATATACCCTTGTGCCAAAGGGAACAAGTGCGCGACAAGGAAAAAAGAAAGTGACGGCCAAATATTTTCCAAAAGCAAGAAACTCGCGCCTACATCTCCAATCCAAGCCGGCCATATCAAACCCCTAAACCGCACGGCAGCCAAAACAAAAAGAGAAGGGGACGGCCGAAGAAACCCTAGCACGCAAGCACCCCTACATCATGTCCCTCAAACCCCAGACTTCCTCATATATCCATAGCATCACGCAAGACCAAGGGAGCTTTCTTCATTATCGACCATATGAGAGATCTTTATTGCCGCAAGCTTGGAGAAGCGAAGCTCTACGGCATCTCCAACCATCGCTCACAACACGCTTGCATTGAGTCGCCAAAGCTCGCCGACGTGACTTGCTAACGAGCACCTCCGATCAACTTTAGGCCAGTCTCTCGTCGTGCACAACCCTGTCGAAACCCTAGTCACTGCCGAAGAGAACAAGCGCTGCTGTCGAGTTGTCGGAGAAGGAGAAGCCACAGATCATCCCGCTATCGAGCTGTCCCCGGAGTTTGCTTGCTTTCACCGTGCGTGGGGTCTTCACCGTCAAAGTCGTTGCATCGGAGTCGAGTAGCCGTCAAGTGAGTTGTCGGCGAAGTCCCTTCGGGCTGTGAACGCCCACGTCGTCGTAGTCGATGCTTCACCTTGCCATAGAAGTGTAGAGGCCCTCGGATCATTTGTATTTGATGCAAATGATAATTTAAGCTTAGATATGGACTATTTTGCATTTGATGCAAAAGAGATTAAAGGTGTTTTAAATAGTTTAAGACAATATTTAATAATATAAACGCAAGGAAAAGTTCACAGGTAAGACGGGAATGTCCCGGTCTACGCCCAGGTTCGAACGATGTCCAATTCGGATACCAAATGACCAAGTTATGGCCAAAACATTAAAACCCAAACCCATGTTGACATCAGCCCAAGGGGCTGATTAATCAAAAGGGGGACCAAGCGTGCGGGCGCCCCGGCCCGCCCACTGTGCGGGCGGGCGCCCAGACCCGCGAAGCGGGAGGGCGCCCAGGCCCGCATTGCGGGAGGGCGCCCGGCCCGCTGTGCGGGCCTGGGCGCCTGAAGCGCCCGTCCGCACAGCGGGCAGGCGCCCGGCCCGCTGTGCGGGCCTGGGCGCCCAGCCCGCCCGTACAGCGGGCGGGCTGCCTGCTGTACGGGCGCCCGTGCCCGGTTGCGGGCTGAGTCACATGGGGCCCACTCTGTTGGCCCCACAGCTTAGGGTTTTGAACCCTATGCAGTTTTATTTGTGACGGCTGGTCCTTGTGCGAATTTGTGCCTTTGGGCTGAACTTAGGGCAATCAATTGGAGGGTCAAACAAACTCCGATTGACGAACGGTTTTTTCCTATGCGTTCACCGTTGAACACCCTTCGAATTGATAGGTTGTATCAATCCTGAAGTTCAACGGTGAGTGAGTTAAAATTCACGGAAGTTTGCACTTTGTGAAGTGCAAACTAACTTGATTTTAATTAACTCAAATTAATAGTCCCACATCAGATTTTGAGAGAAGGGGAGCAGTCAGCCCCCTATATAAATAGGGGTCTGCTCTCTTCCTCAAATTTCGTCCCAAGCTCTAGATCTGAGCGGCTCTCGTAAATGTTGGAGCACGCTCGGATCTAAGCTTAAATTACTATTTCTCCTCTCCCTATAAATTTCTGCCTTGCTCCTGAGGGCTCTGGCAAAGCCGCAAAGGAGTTCGGATTTAGATCCGAAATCTAGGCGGAGGTTTCACTCGCGTGAAACTTTCTTCGGCGCGTGGTTGGCTCGGCGACACGGGGATTGATCGCCTCGGGATGCGGAGCGGTTCGAGGAGCGGTTCGGGGAGCGGTTCGAGGAGCGGCTCGGCGTGGGACGGGATCGGCTCGGAAGACGGTGCGGAACATCTCGCCTGCTCCAGGGCTGAGATTCCGGGTATGTGTTTAATTAAGCATTAGTTTAATTTAATCGCTGTAGGCTAGATCCTTCTTGGGATGGTCAGACCCATCCCAAGTCGGCATAGATCTTGGATTAGGGTCTTGGACCTTAGGGTTAAATGTTTATTAGATTACCATGATTATTTTCCGATGCTATTTCTGTCTATGTTCCGTCCGACTTAGGACGGGCATAGAGTTTTTGTGCCCTAAGGGTCCCGGAAAACCCTACAGTGGTATCAAAGCGTAGGTCTGCGTAACGATCTAGCCTGCGTTTATTATTAAACTTTAAAATGCTTTTAAATACTTTTGAAAAAAATGTTTTTAAAGTTATGAGATAATTTTCAAAAATGTTTTAGATGTTCAAAAATTCTATTTGATAAATTTTGAACATGGAAATTTTTTAAATGACGTTTTAAAATTTATGTGATAATTTTAAAAACTAATTTTAAATCTTTTAAAATTTATGTGATACGTTTAAAGTGCCTAAAAAATTTTATATGAGAAATTTTTAAGCATGAAAGTTTTTTTGAAATGATGTTTTAATTTTATGAGATATTTTAAAACTGATTTTAAAGGTTAAAATTTTTATGCGATAAATTTTTTAAAGTAGCATGCAAATTTGTGATTTTAAAAACAAGTTTATATGAGATAAAAATTAAATATTTTAAAATCATATTTTAAATTTAAATGTTAAATTTATGTATGCATGCTAAAATTGTTTATGCGATAAACTT
>JAULAV010003150.1:0-25000 GCA_030789695.1 Scilla litardierei | reverse complement strand
AGAGAAGAGAAGAAGAAGAAGAAGAAGAAGAAGAAGAAGAGAAGAGAAGGAAGAAGGAGAAGGGTTTGAAGGAGGAGGAGCCATGGGGATTTGGGCTATCCCCCTTGTCTCTCATCACCCCTAAGGTAGGACTCCATCTCCAACTAGTATTAGAGTTGCATGATTAGTTTCATGGTGGTTGTTGTTGTTGTCGTTGTTGTTGTTGTGGTTTTACCTTTTCTTAAGTCAATTCTGAGTTTTGGGCGGTTTTATGCGGTGAGCAATTCTGAGTTTTGGACGGTTTTGTGTGGTGAGCAATTCTGAGTTTTGGGTGGTTTTGTGCGGTGAGCAATTCTAAGTTTTGAGCGGTTGTGCACGATGAGCAATTCGGAGTTTGAGCGGTTGTGCGCGGTGAGCAATTCTGGACAGATTCATATGCTGATTGTTTTGCTTAGTCCTTCCAATCTAGAATTGAGTTTGCTCTGAAACTTTTATGGCCTAAATATTGGACCGCTATCTAATACTTTTATGTTGTGAACTTTTACTAATTCTGACTGTAATTAGGATTAAAAATTCTATCTTGCCAACATGTCTGTTTTTATCCAGTCTAAACGCATTTTACTAAAACAGAGATCATTCCTAGCATACTACATAGAAATTTGCATTCTTGGTCTCGTTGTAAATTTAACAAGTTTTTCTACAACTTCATCTTAGTGCATGGTTTCGAGATTCTAACTGCAAAATATCTTAAATTTGCAATCTTTACAGCTCTTAGAATCTGTCTGAAAAACAAGGTTGATAGGTCTTACCAAACAATTCACCATAAATCACCCAATGGGAATATCCTCTTCAAATTTTAACTGTGATTCCACAACATATATATACAACTTTTAAGAGAAGAAAAGTTGATGTTTGATACAAATATTTGGAGCATTATGCCTCTGTTTGGGACTGTTCTGTTATTTTCAGAAACTGGTTTGCATGAATGTGTTGTTTTGTGTTCAGTTATGGATGTCCATGTTTTGTGGCTTCATTATATGATTGTTACATGATTCATCAGTTGTTTATTTTGCCACCTCATGTTTCATAAAATTGTTCATTTTCATTTATGTTCAAGGTCTTGGTGATTTAATTGTTGGTAACAATGTTGGTCTTCAAGAGGTGTTGTGGGGTGAAGAAGCAAGTTTGGATATGTCCATATTATGAAACGAAATGGTGGAGTGCATGGGCATGGAGAAAGTGCAGCGGTAGAAGGTGGGAGAATTCACCGTAGGCCACCTCTTAATCCATTAGGTGGCTCCACCCTTGACAACGGAGTAGTCACGATACACTTGCACGTCGGCTCATTCATGGGATCCCATTGCATTGCATTGTATTGCATCTCATAGCAATTGCCTTGTGTTTCATATGCATCATGGCATCATTGAGCATTATGTGTGACTTGTGGTTATAGATGTGAATGTTGCCTTGTATGTATGATTGTTGCCATGAATGCATGAATTGCTTGAGATGTGTGCATATTGCAAAAATGAGGTGGTTTGCTTTCATTTGTGAAGCTTAAGTAAGTGGAAGTGAGACGAGTTCCATGTTACAAGTTTCCATGGTTTACTATTAACACTTAGTTGCTAATTATAAATGTTGTACTTGTTACTTGTTGTCTCTTGTACATTATGCTAGTATGTACACCTTGCCTGTTGCACGTGCATGCTCCCACATGCTCATAACTATAGTTGTTACTTCCTTTACTGCAGTAGATGTTTATGCCATATCATACACTCTGCCTGTTCACATGCACCCTTTCCACACTTCATGTAAGGGCTAGTTTGGGCATGGTATTCCTACTGGGTCACGCTTTGACGTGCCCCACCATTGACTTTTCAGGTTCAGGTGTTGGAGTTGGTTGATGACAGTGAGGTGGAGCAGTGAACTTATGTGGATGAGTTAGGTTGGGGTGGTGAGGGGATAAGAGAGGGTGTTTGTAATTTTGTGGTTTGTTTGGGTAGTAGCGAGTTGTTTGATGTATAAGAAATCCAACTTTTCCTTTGGGTATAGTTGTTATACAGTTTCCCTCAATGTTTCTTTCTGTGTTATGCTTTTGTGTGCTTTGAAAACATTACAGGTACTATCCCAGCAATGCATAGTGGACCCGCTAGAGTTTTTTTTTGTATTTCCTTTCATAACACTCGCTGCTCGGAGATCACCTGGAACAGATTCGTACTTCCTGGGTATCCTAGGGAGCTGGACGTTACATGCGTCCCCATGCAAAGCCGATAGGGGAAGCACGGCTCTGTATAGGGAGGCGTTAGACGAGTGTGACAATGGAATTCAAATGCTCGTTCCCATTTACGGATGTGGCGCTCTTACCCTCATCTATCGTTTAACGAAGGGTCCCTTAACCTGTTGCCGAAATCCGATAGTCCTAGTGGGGATTCCCGACGTCCTATTGGTATTTCCCTCGATTGTTTCTCTTTGTTCTATTGTTCTTTTGTGTTTTGATGTGACTTGTCGACCGTGACACCCTTGCATTCCACATCCATCGCCATTACGACACTTCATAACCCATCTCCACCAATAAATCATCGAAGCCTAGACCAGCCTAGGATCGATAGGTAGTGTGACACCGCCTCCCTGTGGATACGATACCCACTCACCGATATATGTATATACCGTGCGCTTGCGGTAAGACAACGTTCGCGCTTTCAGGCGCAAGTACGAAAGCCAAACAAGTTTTGGCACCGTTGCCGGGGAGGCGTTTCGCCATATTATCTATTTATCACAATTAGGTTGCTAGACCTCGAATAAAATAAAAATTTATAAAAAGAAACAAAAAGAGATATTTTTCCACCACCTGCTCTATTATTATTTCTATCTTCTTCTACCACTGATATCGTTTCCAGGTTGTTTGTTTTTGACTATTCAGGTACAATGGAACAATTCTAGGATTATTAGGCGAAGATTATTCGGCCCAGTATAAGGTTTCCATAGAAGAATATGAATATTATCCGCAGTACATGTGCTATCAGATGGAAGGATATGACCACCATTCTGAGTTCTATGCCTACTGCGAGTCTTGTGACATGGATGGACACATTTCTTACGAAAGCTATGTTTGCCTATTGGGCCCTGATCATTCTATTATTGTCTTTTGCACGGTTTGAGGAGAGCATGGCAGTTAATAGATCTCAGCAGAATGAGACCATTAATTTGCAATAAGAGGTCGATGAACTCTACAGGACTCTTGCGTCTCATGAGCATCCGACATCACAAGCACACAAAGAACTTATATTGGTTATGGAGAATGATCATGGCATTCAGCTTGGGGGATAATATTCGCAGCACTGCATCGAGGATGAGATCTGTGAAGGCAACAATATTGCTGGTGTTGTGCCCGAGCCGTCTCCCGTTCTTGAAACATCCCCTCGGGTTAAACAAAATGAGGACACATTTCTAGGCTTATTAAGAAGCATTATGGGTGTAGTTCAATCCACCGACCCATTGACAATAATGGCAGGTGATCCTTTTGAGCTTGAATTTCAAGATTTTATTACTTATCGCCTCTCTCCTGCAGGTAGAATCAGTGATGAAGTATTTGCTCTAGTTGAGGGTAACAAGACCCATTTATACATCGTGAAGGGGATACCCAAGCCCACAGCGACACCTGCACATACTATTGAGAAGGCCAAGCCATGCCATATAGTGCCTCGAGTTCTCGGACGGAAACAAAGAAGTAGGCATAAAAAGAAGAAAATGAAGTTTACATTGCCTTCTATACCGAGGAGCCCGAGGAGGAGGCTGATGCAGTGCATTGTGAGGAAGTAGACGCTGTCACCTCTGACGAGACAGTGAGACCTGGCACGATTGCGGTTACTCCTGATGAGACAAATGAGATGAGACACTTAGGGAGTATCACTGCAGAGCCAGAGGTTGCTGTTCAGGAGGAGGCTACAGAGTAGATTCTACCGCCTTTACCTTCCATCACTATGGCTGCACATCCATCCACCAGAACTCACTGCTCCCACTCAGGGAGATATTTTTACCCATTCCATTTCTGAATCCTGCATTCCATCTGATATTTATTGTGATTCATATCTTTTTGACACGTTGTACCTTATGCAAAACACATACAATTATGGACTAGAGGTATGATTAGACGTGTCACTGCTTGGAGAACCTGCCGAGGAGCATATCGAGGAGTTGCCTGATGAGACCCACACTCATACGACAAAGTTGCCTGAAGAACCCAAAACGAACGACGAGGAATTGCTTGTCATGGTACACGAGAGCAGCGATACATTTTCCGGAAAGTTTCGTCAACCGTTTTTTATTTTACATATTTCATTTGATGACCTTCTTTGAAAAATTTTATTATGGGAAAAATTATCAACAGCAGATTGTTATGTCTTATCTCTTTCACGGTACAGGTGGAGTCCTTGGAGAGATGCTGGAAGCCGCGTTGCTAGAATCTGATGAAGTCCGTGGAGACACGCGCCTGGCGGAGCCACGGAAGGATCAGCTGGAGTAGTTTCCTGCACCAGCAAAGATATTGGATCCACCTTTTGCTATAGGTGGTAACAATCCAGTAGTGTCGTTATAGAGTAGATTTTTATGCTTTGAATAATCACGAATTCTCTCGATAGCGAGAGGACCGTATATGATTTTTATGCTTTCCTAGTTTAATAAATCCACCACATATGTTGGTTGCTCAATTATCTTTATTCTATGATTTAATTTCCCACCCTAATTTTATGGTGCTTACTTTCTTCTATCCCCAATTTTTATGCATATCTGTCCACACCGGGCACCATATGAAATAGCTTTGGGGAGAGATATTATTTTGTTGTGTAACACCCTATTTTGCCGTTGTCCTCTATCCATGTCATACACACATTGAGGAAAATGTGACGTTTAAGATTGGGGAAGTGAACATTGCATGGACTTTGCTTCATCGTGAAACACACTTTAGAATTTTCAGTTGAACCATGTTCAGCTCTCTATTTTTGTCTCTTATGCTTCATTTTATTTGAAATATTGTGAATCTATTTTTTTATGAACTCTGATATCTGTTAGATTAGAGTTCAATTCCTTGATTAGAGTATCATTGTTAATGTGCTTTTTCATAGTAGAATACATAGTTTCACAACCATATTCTCGAAACAGTTGAGCTAAAAATGAAGGAATCAAAAATCTGAAAATTATTTGACTCTTGCGTGATTTGATTGATAATTTTATTACATCATGGATGTTTTGTAATTCAAAAGAGATAGGATAACCATACGATAACCAAAGTAGTGATAATTAGAAATCCTGAAACCGAGCCATGTCTAGATTCTATACTTTTTTCCTTTTCTTTTGTGTTTAGCCAAATAAATGATATTTGATCATGGTTTGCATTCCATCGCATTTACATGAGTTTGAAAAAATCCCAATAATATAAAAAATCAAACAAATATCCTGAATAAAAGGCCCGATGGGTTCTTCGTAACCTGATGCCATAATACCATCCGGTCTGGGATGCATATGCCACCTCTTGTATATATTGAGTTATCTTGTGTAAATAAGAAAAGAAAAATATAAAGCATCAAAAATTTTATCTTATCAAATTAAGTTATTGCATGTTCAATAATTATCTCAGAATTTTAAAAATAGATAATCACATTATGAGCATGTTCTTAGCAAACATATATGCATTCATATCCTTTGCAGATTTTAGATAAAAATAGACCTATGCTCTGATACCAATGTTGGGTATCACTCTGATATCATTGCAACACTGTTAAGGTCCATCGTCCATGGCACTCGAAACCTGTCACAAGATCCCTCATGAACTTGTTTACATCATGCCTCTTGACAATGCTTAACCCATTATAAGATCCCCATCTTATCCGGACTTGGTACTGTAAGAGCGATTGGTTCAGGTCAGCTCATAACCAGAGAACCTGTACTCAAGCATCAACAAGCTTTGATACTAATTTTGGGTTTTGGGGGACCCTTATGGCATAAATCTATGCCCGTCCTACTTCGGACGGACGATAGAAACAAAATATAGGAGCGAAAAACAGATTATTAAACACTTTAATTTAAGGCCATAAGGATATCATGGACCCTAGCCAAGATATCTACTATCTTGGGGTGGGTCTGACCAGCCCCAAAATAGATCTAATCTACTGCAACAATATAAATATGAAAGCATTAAAAGAACATACCCGAAACATTACTTTCGTAGAAAACGAGGCGTCATTTTTAGCAACTGTCTTTATCTCCCTGAAGCAAGCTGCATCTGCACCTCCATGGCTGGACCACCCGAAGCGAACCGACACTGTGCCTTCGAGCAAATCACTCGCCGAAGAAAGTTTCACTTGAGTGTGATCCACATCAAAGACTTTGGATCGAATCAAATTCTCCTCGTCGTCTTGCTAAGACTCGAACGGAGGAATAGAAGGATTATAGGAGGAGAGAATAATTTTTGTCTCGGATCGTGCGTGCTCAAAACTTTTCAGAGCTACTCGATTCGACGACTTGGTGTAAATTTTCCTAGGGGGTCAGCCCCTATTTATATAGGAGGCTGGACCCCTTGCTAGTCTCACGAGCAATATGGGACTAATAAAAATTAAGGGAGAAAATTAAGTTAGTTTTGCCTTACACTAAGGCTAAACTTCGACTAATTTTCTCTCTCTCCGTTGAGCTTCGAAAGTGATACAACCTATCAAATCGAACAGGTATGAACAGTGAATGCAAGAAACAAACGGCACTCCAATCTGACTTCGTTTAACCCTTCAAATGATGAATCAAAGTAGGCCAAAATCACGTTTTTACCAGGAAAAACGCAGCCGCAATCTGGTTTAAAAACCCCTAGAAAGTGGGGCCCGTGGTGGGCCACATGCTACCAGGCCCGTTGGCCGCATGTTAGGCATGCATCTAGTGGGCGCGTGCTGGCTCGTGCCTTGGGGCGCATGCCCGCACGCTCCCAAAGGGCGCGTGCCCGCATGTCCCCAGGAGCGCTGTTCAGTGCCATCAAATTGGCCTCTTAATGGCACCCATCATTGGGTGCCATTACATGTCCCAATTGGGCCGGGCAAAAATCAAGGGCCTGGTTCTTTAATTAATAAAAAAACTTTTTCTTTTATATTTAAAACCATTTTAAATATTCGATTATCATCTATTTAAAACCACTTTTAAATAGATATATTTGTACGTTTGAGCATTGATTTGAGCGCGGTTTTTTCCCTGACTTTCATGAAAAATTCTCTTCATTTCTATGCATCATTTAGTTTAAAATATTCTACTAAACATATTACGAAATATTTTAAACCTTTTTTGCATCATATGCATTAATCCCTTACAGCATTCTACTAATTCTTATGTCACAAACATTTTGCGACATTATTAATTCCCATTTAATATAGACTTAATGTCACAAACTCTTTGTGACGTTAATTATTCGCGTGCACCCAAGTGCACTCCTACTTAATCCTTCTTATTACTAATACGCAAATCATACTCGATGTGAGACCCTACAGCCTGACACTACGACAGGTTGGGGCTCGAAACCCCAAGACGACAGAGACCACGAGAAGCAGGTGTCGCCCCTGTTTCGGCATCATAATTACATGATTGACCCATTAAGAAAAGTTTCGTCGATATCACTCTAACTGTGTCCGTGATGAATACCGCAGTTTTATTCCCTTCGTCATAATTATGTCACTGCATAGCCTAGGGTATGGTAAATCATCAATCCAACTAGCTAGCACTGGTCAGCATATTTCGATCTTTGGTATGACCATGTAGTACTTCCTACAACATACCCCGGCCGAGTGATGTGTCATAATATTCCACATTTTATGTGTGTGTGTGTGTGTGTGTGTGTGTGTGTGTGTGTATGATTACACGTCAAAATGATTGCTCAATTACATATTTCATATGCTTTTATGCTCATAATTGGAACTATTGTACTTTAAGAGCGTTTGGTCGCATTTAAGGAAATATCGAGTGATTTGGAGTATATTGGAGGAGAGAGCATGTACTTTGACACCAGAACTCCTGAGGCACCGCATTCGGTGACTTAAAGCTGTCGGGGAGCAAGGAAGGGGCAAGAGAGAAGGGACAAAGAAGAGGAGAATGAAGAAAGCATGGTTCTATAAAACCATGACTCATGGATTATAGGTCACTCGATCGAGCTATAATGCTGCGAAGGAATCAAGCGATCCAAAGTGCTGGAAACAGGACAGCCGTGCACTCTTTTCAAATCTGCTATTACATGTGATTTTTCAGTATTTTCTGATATTGTTTCCAGATATTAGACTTCAGACGGTTCCAACGCCACCAAGAACGCACCAATCGGAGGTCGGAGGAGCTCTGGAAAATTTCTGCAAGCTGATACTACAGTGCTGATATCTGTTCTTGACCACCTACTCGACCGAGCAACCACCTACTCGACCGAGCAACTACCTACTCGGTCCGAGCAGACCCTACTCGGTCCGAGCAGGCAGAGCGATGTTTTGGGCAATGAATCCAGATTTCTGACAGCTCGACCGAGCAGCCGCCTACTCGACCAAGCAGACCCTACTCGGTCCGGACAGGTAGAGCGCTATTTTGGGCAATGAATCCAGACTTTTGACAGCTTGACCGAGCAGCAGCCTACTTGACCGAGCAGCTACCTCCTCGACCGAGCAGACCCGAGTCGGTCCGAGCAGGAAGAGCACGGTTTTGGGCTAAGATTTCAGACTTCCTGACGACTCGACCGAGCAGTTGCCTACTCGACCCGAGTCATCGCGGGCCAGGACTTAAGTTGCATCTGGATTTGGCTTTGGGCATGGATTTTAGATGGTTTTGGGTGAGGTTTGCTAGGGTTTAGAGGGGGATATATATTGGAATGGTAGCCGTCATTAGGAGTGGAGCTTGGATAGTTTTTAGATCTTTTTAGAGAGTTTTGGAGGCGATCTTTTGGGAGTTAGGCTATGCCCAAGGCCCATCCCTTGTATCAAGATAAGTACTTTTGTCCTTTTTAATTCCATTGTTATTTCTTTGTGATTTCTTATTGAATATCTTTTTGATGCATGATATGATGAATTCTCTTGCTATTATCGAATCTTATATTGCTATCATGCAGAAGTAATTCCATCTAGGGCTAAGGGATTAGCCTATGTATTTTAGGATCTAGATGCAAAGATAGGATTTTTATGATGCGTTGGATATAAAAGAGGTTGTATTTTGGTCGATCCAGCCAAATCCCTTGGAGAACTCGTACTGAGATCGTTCCCACGGTCGCTGGAATCGATTAACTTAAGGAGTATACTACGGATTTAATTAGGGAGTTAGTGGATTCAACCAAGGCTCGTGACCATACCATAAACTTGATCGTCCTGAAACTAACTCCGAAATGATGTCGTTTACTGCAAGCGCACGGTATAGTGGCAAGCGGGTATCAAACACGGAAAAGCGGTGCTATACTACCATCTACTCCTAGGTTGAGCTAGACTTGCAGGTTTATTGGTGGATGTGAAATATGGAATATCGTAATAGTGATGGATGTGAAGGTCGTGTCACTCGATATCGCAAACAAGGGATTTCACACAATATAAAAGAATAAAATATAAAAGACTAAGGCCTTCGGACTCGCCACTAGGATCGTCAGATGTCGATGTTAGGCTAGGATTATTACGTTGCATTGGTTTTATGGGGTTGATCTCTAAGCTCATACCACTCTCGTGGGTTCGAGATTCGAGGTACTTCGGTGGCTCTCATTGACGCAATGGCGGTAGCCGTCAATGTAGTAATATAGTTTGTTGGTGAATCCCCTCAAGGCACAAGCCGGGCATGGTCACGAGCCTTGGTTGAATCCACTAACTCCCTAATTAAATCCGTAGGATACTCCTTAAGTTAATCGATTCCACCGACCGTGGGCACAATCTCAGTACGAGTTCTCCTAGGGATTTGGCTGGATCGACCAAAATACAACCCCTTTTATATCCAACGCCTCATAAAAATCCTATCTTTGTATCTATATCCTAAGATCCATGGGCCAATCCCTTAGCCCTAGATGGAATTACTCATGCATGATAGCAATATAAGATTCGATAATGGCAAGAGAATTCATCATAGCATGCATTAAAAAGATATTCAATAAGAAATCACAAAGAAATAACCATGGAATTAAAAAGGACAAAAGTACTTACTTGATACAAGGGATGGGCCTAGGGCGTAGCCTAACTCCGAAAAGATCGCTCCAAAACTCTCTAAAAAGATTTAAAAACTCTCCAAGCTCCACTCCTAATGACGGTTACCATTCCAATATATATCCCCCTCTAAATCCTAGCAAACAACCCCCAAAGACCTCTGAAATCCGTGCCCAAAACCAAATCCGGATGCAACTTAAGTATTGGGCCTGCTGCGACTCGGGTCGAGTAGGCAGCTGATCGCTCGAGTCGTCAAGAAGTCTGAAATCTTAGCCCAAAACCGAGCTCTGCCTGCTTGGACTGAGTAGGGTCTGCTCGGTCGAGGAGGTAGCTGCTCGGTTGAGGAGGTAGCTACTCGATCGAGCTGTCAGAAGTCTTGATTCATTGCCCAAAACAGCGATTTGCCTGCTTGATCGAGTAGGGTCTGCTCGGTCGAGCAGGTAGCTGCTCGGTCGAGTAGGTGGATGCTCGGTCGAGTTGTCAGAAGTTTGGATTCATTGCCCAAAACATCGCTCTACTTGCTCAGACCGAGTAGGGTCTGCTATGACCGAGTAGGTGGTTGCTCGGTCGAGTAGGTGGTCAAGAGTAGATTTCAGCACTGTAGTATCAGCTTGCAGAATTTCCCAGAGCTTATCCGACCTCCGATTGGCGCGTTCTTGGTGGCAACAGAACCGTCTTGAAGTCTACTATCTGGAAAAAATATCAGAAAAATACTGAAAACCCCCAGTTAATAATATATTTGAAAATAGTGCACGGCTATCCTATTTCCAGCATGTTGGATCGCTCGATTCCTTCGTCGCATCATAGCTCGATCGAGTGACCTGGTATCCATAAGTCATGGTATTATAGAACCATGCTTTCTTCATTCTCATCTTCTTCGTCCCTTCTCTCTTGCCCCTTCCTTGCTCCCCGACATCTTTAAGTCCCCGAATGCGGTGCCTCAAGAGTTCCGATGTCGAAGTACGCGCTCTCTCCTCCAATATACTCCAAATCACTCGATATTTCCTGTAATACGACCAAACGCTCTTAAAGTACAATAGTTCCAATTATGAGCATAAAAGCGTATAAAATATGTAATTTAGCAATCATTTTGACGTGTAACCATATATATATATATATAACGTGAAATATAATGACACATCAAAATCCCCCCAAGCTTGCCTCTTACTTGTCCTTGAGGAAGACTAGTAAGAAGCGCACACAAGAGAGGGATACAATGGAGATGTGAGGCAGTGGCGTGTAATGGAGACAAGGGGCTCAACCTTAAATTCAGAAAATACAGGAACCCAAGGTGTGCATGATCTCGTGAACGCACGTCAATATGAAATTAGAACACATATACACAACAAATACTTAAATCTCGCTAAAATTAAAATAACGTGGATTTCAATAAATTTAATGAACTTGATAAGTAATAAAATAAGAGTAGAGTTATATCATATCATAGTTTATCATGCAATATACTAAGTTCACATAAACGAAAACAATGTCCACAACTCATTCTCTAAGCAGTATAATATATCATGATCAAACATTTTCAAGCATGCGTGGTATTTTGTTATACTTCAAGGAATGAATTTGGCAAATTCAATCAAGGTAAGGCATCACCACACCATGACCATTTTAAGACTCTTAGAAACCATCAACTTTGCCATGTCTTTGTTCTATATAGAAATGGAGAAAAGGATATGGGATTTTTGTACTTTTATATTGTTTTTGGCTATACAAATATTTCACATACATTTTTCTTTCTTTGTATACACGAGATAACTCAATATATACAAAAAGCGGCCTATGCATCCTAGACCAGATGGCCTTAGGGCATTGGGTTACTAAGAATCCCTAGGGCTTTTTATTCAGGATATTAGTTTGATTTTTGCATTTTTGAGATTCTTGTAAACTAATGTAAACACGATTGAATGCAAAACATATCAAAGATCATTTATTGGCTATTCATGAAAGAAAAAGAAAAAGCATAGAATTTAGACATGGCTCGGTTTCAGGAATCCTAATCATCACTACTTTGGTTGTCGTGGGGTTATCCTATCTCTTTTGAATCACTAAACATCCATGAAGCAATAGAATTATCAATCAAATCACGCGTGAGTCAAATGATTTTCAGGTTTGATTCATTCATTTTTAGCTTAACTGTTTCGAGAATATGGTTGTGAAACTATGGATTCTACTATGAAAAAGCATATTAACAAAGATACACTAATTAAGGAACCGAACTCTAGTCTAACAGATATCAGAGTTCATAAAAAATCCACGATATTTCATAGAAAATGAAGCATATGAGAAATAAATATAGAAGTGAACATGGTTCATATGGAAATTTCGGAGTGTTTTTCACGATGAAGCAAAGTGCGTGCACTATGCACTCCCCCAAGCTTAAACATCGCATTGTCCTCAATGTGTGTATGATATAAATAGAGGACAACGACAAGATGGGGGGCCACTCAACAAAATAGTTTCTCTCCCCCAAGCTTAAACATCACATAAAATTTGGGGAGAGAGGTGAAATAAGAGCTGAATACAAGGGTGGCATAGATGATAAATAGTGGGTTGGATGCAAAAGATAATTGAGCCATCATATGGAGTGAATTTATTAAACTAAGAAAGCATAAAAAATCCTATACGGTCCTCTCGCTGTCGAGAGGATTCGTAATTATTTAAAGCATAAAATTCTACACTGCTAGATTGGTACCACCTGTAGCAAAAGGCGGGTCCAATGTCTTTACCGGTGAAGGCAGCCGCTCTATCTGCACTTTCTGTGGCTCCGTCAGGTGCCTATCTCCATGTGCTCCATCAGATTCCAGCAATGCGGCTCCCAGCATCTCTCCAAGGACTCCACATGTACCCTGGAAGAGATAAGCCGCATCAATTTGATGTGGAAATTTTTTCCCTAAAATAAAAGTTTTTCAAAGAAGATCGTCAAAAGAAATATGTAAATTAAAAATAGGTAGACAATACTTCCCTAAAAAAATCATCTCCGCTCTTATGTACCACGACAGGCAATTCCTTGTCGTTCATCCCAGGCTTTTCAGGCAGCTCTGGCATATGAGTATGGGTCTCATCAGGCGAATCCTTATCATTGTCAATGGAAGGATGAGGTGGCTGCGGAAGCACAACTGAAAGTGGGCAACACTCGGGATCCTTATGAATATCGATGTCCTTATCCCAATGCACGACCTCCTCGGTGATAAGCTCTGGCTCTGTAGGTATAGAAGTGAATGTGTCGCCCTTGGACGCGTCATTTCTATCATCCAGCGTGATGCAAACAACATCAATGTCTTCTCCATCTGAATTGTCCATCCACCCATCATACGAACTAGCGGTATCCGTAGGTGGGGGAGCGACAACGGTGCAAACTGGATCTGCAATAATACCTCACGAGTGTCTCATCGCAGTTCTCTCATCAGAAGTGGCTGCATCCGTGCATGGTTCCGCTGTCTCCTCAGAGGTAGAGTATCAATGTCCTCAGTCTCTCCCTCGAGCTCATAATATGAAAGGCACTTGTTGATTTCGTCCATATCTTTCTGCCATCGATCATGTGACTCATTCAGCATAGCACTGACAGCCGTTCTCTCCTCTACCTGTGCCATGAATGCATTGAGTGTCAAATTGAGAGGATGGTCAGGACTCAAGAGACAAACGTGGCTTTCATAGGGCATGTGTCCCTCCTTGTCACAAGACTCGCAGTAGGCATAGCACTATGAATATTGATCATATCCTTCCATCTGATAGTATGGTTCCTGTGAATAATATTCGCATTCTTCCATTGGAGCCTCATACTGTGCCGAATAATCATTTCCTGAATAATGCCAAGATTGATCTATTGTACCTGAATAGTAAAAAACAACAACCTGAAAAAGATATAAGTGGTAAAAGAAAAAGAGATAATAATAAAGCAGGTGGCAGGGAAAATATATCTCTTTGTTTTTTCTTTTTGTTTCGTTTTTTTGTTATGTTTTGTTTTTTAACGCAATCTAATCAATCTAATTGTGGTAAATAGATAATATGGAGGAACGCATCCCTGGAAACGGTGTCATAAACTTGATCGGCCCGGAACTAACTCCGAAACGATGTCGTTTACCGCAAGTGCAAGGTATAGTGGCAAGCGGGTATCGAACACGGGGAAGCGGTGCTACACTACCATCTACTCCTAGGTTGAGCTAGACTTCTGGGTTTATTAGTGGATGTGGAATATGGAATATCGTAATAGTAATGGATGCGAAGGTCGTGTCACTAGATATCGCAAACAAAGGATTCCACATAATATAAAAGAATAAAATATAATAGACTAAGGCCATCGGACTCGCCACTAGGATCGTCCGATGTCGATGCTAGGCTAGGACTATTACGTTGCATTGGTTTTATGGGGTTGATCTCTCAGCTCATATCACTCTCGTGGGTTAGAGCTTCGAGGTACTTCGGTGGCTCTCATTGGCGCAATGGCGGTAGCCGTCAATGTAGTGATATCATTCGTCGGTGAATCCCCTCAAGGCACGAGCCGTGTATGGTCACGAGCCTTGGTTGAATCCACTAACTCCATAATTAAATCCTTAAGTTAATTGATTCCACTAACCGTGGGCATGATGTCAGTACGAGTTCTCCTAGGGATTTGGCTGGATCGACCAAAATACAACCCCTTTTATATCCAACGCATCATAAAAATTCTATCTTTGCATCTATATCCTAAGATCCATGGGCCAATCCCTTAGCCCTAGATGGAATTACTCATGCATGATAGTAATATAAGATTCGATAATAGCAAGAGAATTCATCATAGCATGCATAAAAAAGATATTCAATAAGAAATCACAAAGGAATAACAATGGAATTAAAAAGGACAAAAGTACTTATCTTGATACAAAGGATGGGCATATGGCATAGCCTAACTCCCAAAAGATCGCCTCCAATACTCTCTAAAAATTCTAAAATCTCTCCAAGCTCCACTCCTAATGATGGCTACCATTCCAATATATATCCCCCTCTAAAACCCTAGCAAACAACCCCCGAAGCCCTCTAAAATCCGGGCCTAAAGCCAAATCCGAGCGCAACTTAAGTCCTGGGCCCGTGGAGACTCAAGTCGAGTAGGCAGCTGATTGGTCGAGTCGTCAGGAAATCAGAAATCTTAGCCCAAAACCGCGCTCTGCCTGCTCGGACCGAGTAGGGTCTGCTCGGTCGAGGAGGTAGCTACTCGATCGAGTAGGCTACTGCTCGATCGAGCTGTCAAAAGTCTGGATTCATTGACCAAAATAGCGGTCTGCCTGCTAGGACCGAATAGGGTCTACTTGGTCGAGTAGGTAGCTGCATGGTCGAGCTGTCAGAAGTCTGGATTTATTGCCCAAAACATCCCTCTGCCTGCTCGGACTGAGTAGGTCTACTCGGACCGAGTAACTAGTTGCTCGGTCGAGTAGGTGGTTGCTCGATGACGTGCGTTTATATTTCATATATTCACGCACGTCTTCCTTTGTGTTTTTCTGTTATTTTCCGCCGTCTCGTATCCGTTTTCTCGTATTTTCTCGTTTTCTTTCACTTTTCCGTGTTTTTGTATGTTTGCAGGAGTTTGATAGCGTAGGGGACATATAACGATGATATCATAAGTCCCCGAAGCAACGGGAGGAGTCACGCATGATCCAGGGGGTCAAACGATGAAGATCGCTATCTTTCAACCCCCCACCCGATCGGTTGGACACAGCCAACCGATCGGGTGATGCACGCATGCACCACCCGGACAGCTGCTGAAGCGATGTGGGCATCAAGAGACCGGGTCACCGACCGGCTCAACCCGACGAACTTCTCGGGAAATTGGAGCTGAAATCCAACCGATCAGGTGATCTTCACCCGATCGGTTCATCTGTAGTCGTTTCCTCGAAGACACGACCTGGATAGCTCACCCGACGGCCGGCTGACCGTGCCAAAATGTCGCAAGTCTCTGTCTTTTTGGGCAACAATTCCAACCGATCCATTGATTAATCAACCGATCGGTTCACCCGATGAGCTCAAGATCCAAACGACGAGCAGCTTTCGCCAACCGACCGTGTCGCCTGACCGGGTGAAAATCTGAAGATTGCTACCGAAGTTCGCAGCAGGTCACCCGATCGGGTGATTCTTCACCCGATCGGGTGATGTCGTTTTCTATATATAGAAGCCCTAGGTTTCCAGAAAACGGGAGTTGTTATTTTTTTACTGTTTTCATCTCTTGTAACGGCTGTAATTTTTTTGTTATTTGTAAGTGTTCTGATCTTAACCAAACTTTAATATTATCTTATTTGCATTGCTATTACTTCATTCCAATCGTCTGATTATGTTTTTAACGGTCGATTTTCATTTAGATCGCTTTTTAGTAAATATGTGTGAGTAGTTCCCTAATCTGGGATTTTGGTGGAAACCCCTTCGTGGGTTCTCCCTGATGCATCCATAGGACTAGGAAATCGATAGGGATTAGGAATCTATTGGTTCCATTGGGTGTTTCATTGTCATTGGCGGGAAAAAGACCGCCTTTGACCGTTGGGCCAAGGGGGAATAAACTTGGCGGTTTACTCCCTAGCCATAGCTCACGCCTTAGCGTAAACATCGAATCCTAGCGCGTGGGAACGGCAGGATGAGATGTTGGGAGTTATCGTTGCGAGCTTAGTGCTCTCGAAGTCGGTCGGTGTTAATGGACATGTGAATGCCCACTGACCAAACCCGGTTAGTCCGGCGTATCATCCTGGGCACCGACCGGAATATCGGGCCCATGGGACGCTGGTATCACTCTTAGAGGCAACGTCTCACCATTAAACCCTGATTCCGTTCGTTGTCCTACCCGTCGGCCATATTAGCGAGAATCACATGATAGGGTGGATACCGAAGTCCCGCGTTCCCTTTATTATTGTTTAAACCCTTACCTACGATTTGTGACAAACCATCCTTCGATTCAGGCTAGCTCGCCCCTAGGGTGAATTTGGTTCCTTTCTGACACAAGCACAATCACGCCTCCCCGTGTTCGACCCCTAAGCCACACTACAACACCGAGCGCTTGCGATTACAAATATTTAAATCTCGCGCCCCCAATCATATATTATTGCACACTTGCATGCCACGCAAACGTGGGGGACGTCAAGCTTTATGGCGCCGTTGCCGGGGAGGCAACGTGCTTATTATTTTAGGATCTCATGAACCCTTGACTCTAGCTCATATCTCTACCTCACGATAATTTTCGCATTCTACACTTTTTGATTTTACTTGTACATATTATAAATATTAGTTGTATAGAATTGATAGACTGAGCTGCCATGCTGCCATCGCTACTCCTCTCCTCCCATTTATGCAACCCGTGCTTTTGACGTGTTTTCTATCTGTGCAGTTCTCTTTCTCTCCTTTCTTATAGGTTTTCTGCTCAACAAAGAGGATATTGTGTGCCGTTTCGGGCGATATCTGGGATCATTCACACCACATCCGCTGTTTGGCATGAAGTCTTACAGAATCCCTAAATGCTTCGAATATTCTATCCCTTCTGTCTGTCGCTATGGAAAATCAGAGAAGGTATCCTGATATACAGCAGCATCCAGTCACGACAACTCCCCTTCCTCCTGATGAAGTGGCGTATATCGGCATGCCCAGTTTTGAGTTAGGTGGGGAAGAATTGTTCACGGAGTTTTGTCAGGAGAACTACCAGGCAGAGTCTGTCGAGCACTTTGAACAGGAATCGATCTATCCTTGTAGACTTCTATAGAGCATCCTGGATCTTGGGAAAACGAGGAAGCCGAAAGCAGAGGTGGGGAACCATCAGATATTGAAACATGTTACCACGTTGAGGCCTTCTTCCCGGATAATTATTATGAGCTTGAGAAAGACCCAGAGCCATCCTCCGTTGAACCCACGATACCTTGCGAGGCTTTGCCATGCGGAACCACGGCGGGGAGTGAAGTTCCGGATGCTAGCTTTCAAGAGATCCACGAAGAAGTCCTTTCACTAGAGGATGCTCAGCTTGAGAAATATGCGTCGGGACCCCATGAAGTTGAGATGAAAGAGTTGCCCCGGGACTAAAGTATAAATATTTGGGGAAGGATTCGACCCTCCCGTCATAGTGAACTCCTCACTGCCTAAAGACCAGATGACCAAACTTCTTGGTGTTTTAAAAAGTTTTAAGAGCATTTTCGGGTATGCAATTGAAGACTTGAAAAGAGTTAGCTTGGGCCTCTGCTCACATAGGATACTTCGTGAGGATGAGCAAGCTTCCTCAATTGAGCCGCAGCGGAGACTAAATCCCATAATGATGGAGGTGGTCAAAAAGGAGATTGTTAGCCTTCTACATGCCGGTATCATATACCCTATCTCCAACAGTCGCTGGGTTAGCCCGGTGCACGTCGTACCCAAAAAAGGAGGAATGACGGTGATTCGCAACGAGAAGAACGAGCTCATACCTACGAGGACCGTCACAGGGTACCAGATGTGCATTGACTATAGGAAGCTGAACAAGGCCACGAGGAAGGATCACTACCTTTTCCCTTTCATTGATCAGATGCTCGAGAGGCTGGCAAAGCACAACTACTTCTGTTTCATGGACGGGTACTTCAGATTCCTTCAAATCTATAGCCATAATGATGACCAGGAGAAGACGACTTTCACTTGTCCATTTGGGACATATGCTTATAGAAGAATGCCGTTTGGGCTTTGCAACGCCCCGGCTACATTCCAAAGACTAATGTCCGCAATCTTCTCTGACTACTCCCAGAATATCATGGAGGTTTTCATGTAAGATTTTTCCGTGTATGGAACTGAGTTTGACTCATGCCTCAGCAATCTAACTAAAGTCCTGGAGAGGTGTCAAGACAAGGGACTAGTCCTGAACCGGGAGAAATGCCATTTCATGGTCCAAGAAGGGATTGTGCTGGGGCATGTCATTTCTTCAAGGGGAATTGAGGTTGATAAGGCAAAAGTTGAGATGATTGAAAAGCTTCCGCCACCGCTCAATCTTCAAGGAGTCCGTGGTTTTTTAGGGCATGCGGGATTTTACCGCCGCTTCATAAAAGACTTCTCCAAGATTTCCAGGCCGCTGACCCAATTCCTCGTGAAGGATGCACCTTTCGTCTTCAACGAGGAGTGCATGGATGCCTTCTGCCTTCTGAAGAAAGTCTTGATTTCCGTGCCCGTAATTCAGCCGCCGGACTGGAATCTACCTTTTGAGCTAATGTGCAATGCTAGTGATTATGCCGTTGGAGCCGTCTTGGGGCAGAGGAAGGATAAAAATCTTCATGTTATATATTATACGAGCAAGACCCTTGACGTTGCCCAAAGAAATTATACAACCACGAAAAAGGAATTGCTAGCAGTCATCTATGACATGGACAAGTTCCGACAATATCTCGTTGGAGTTAAGCTGATCGTGCACACGGATCACGCGGCTCTCAAGTACCTATTGAGCAAGAAGGAGGCCAAGCCGCGGCTCATTAGATGGATTCTCCTCCTCCAAGAATTCGACCTGGAAATCAAAGACAAGAAGGGGGCAGAGAATGTCGTTGCCGATCACCTATCCAGAATGCATGCCCTCAATTTGAATGCTACTCCGGTTGATGACTCGCTCCCTGACAAGCATCTCTTCTCTGTTTCTTCTGCTTGGACCCCTTGGTACTCCAACATCGCAAATTATCTGACGTGTGCCATCGTCCCCCACAACATGAGCTAACAACATAAGAAGAAACTCTTCCATGAAGTCCGTAAATTTTATTGGGACAACCCCCATTTGTACAAGGCCTGCAATGATGGGGTGATACGAAGGTGCATTCTTGAAACTGAGGCGACCTCCATAATTTCCCATTGCCATGATCATCAATGTGGAGGGCAAGCGAGCGCCTATAAGACGACTGCGAAAATCCTCCAGAGCGGATTCTACTGGCCAACCCTCTTTAAGGACACCCACGCTTATGTCCAAGCCTGCGACAAATGCCAAAGGATGGGGAACATCTCCAAGAGGAACGAGATGCCTCAGCACTACATCTTAGAGGTAGAGATCTTCGATGTGTGGGGGGTCGACTTCATGGGACCGTTCCCCTCCTCCTCTGGGAACCAGTACATCTTGGTATCCGTGGACTACGTGTCGAAGTGGGTTGACGCGATAGCCAGTCCTACCAATGATTCCCGAGTGGTCGCCAAGTTCTTTGAAAACAACATCTTCCCGCAGTTCAGGGTGCCTCGAGTTTTGATCAGGACGGAGGGAGCCACTTTATAGAGAAGAAATTCGAAGCTCTCTTGAAGAAGTACGGGGTACAACACCGAGTAGGGCATGCCTACCACCAGCAGACTAGCAGCCAAGTGGAAGTCTTTAACCGGGAGATCAAGAGCATACTGGAGAAGACGGTGGCCAACTCTAGGAAGGATTGGTCATCAAAACTTCCTGACATGCTCTGGGCTTACAGGAAGGCATTTAAAACTCCGATCGGCACGACCCCCTACCGGCTTGTCTATGGGAAGGCATGACATCTACCCGTGGAATTGGAACACAAGGCGTTTTGGACAGTCAAGAACCTAAACTTTGACGCCAAGGAGGTTGGAGGCCACCGACGGCTTCAACTTAACGAGCTCGAAGAGATCCGGCCAATGCTTATGAAAACGCCCGGATCTACAAGGAGAAGCAGAAGCGGTAGCACAATAAGTGCATCCTGAAGAGGGAATTCAAAGAAGGAGACTTAGTTCTCCTATTCAACTCAAGGCTGAAGCTTTTTCCTGGAAAGCTCAAGTCAAGGTGGTCGGGACCTTTCCGCGTCACCAAGGTCTTCCCGCATGGGGCTATCGAGATAATGGGAAGAGATGAGCCATTCAAAGTCAACGGACAGCGCCTCAAACACTACGCGGTAGGAGAACCAGCATTCTCTCCGGTCAGATTCTCAACGACCCACAACTCTTACTCAAACCCTCCGGACCCTAATTGATCATCAAAAGAGGCGTCGAGCAAACGACGTTAAACAAAAGTGCTTCATGGGAGGCAACCCATGTTCTAAACTCTCACTTTTGTTTTTTAGGCTTATTTTTAGCTTAACTTTTTCTATTTTCATAAATAAATCCAGTCGCGGGAACTTCCGTCGAGAGACTAAGGCCATTTGTGAATTTTTGCAGGAAACAAGCCCTCACCCGATCGGGTGAGACATAACAGACAATGGCCAATATCTGTTCTCCACCGAACCGGTCGGGTGAAGCATGCTGAGACCGGGTGGCTGACCGTGTGAGAAGAACTGAATTCTCGGGAAATTTTGAGGATGTATCAACCGATCGGTTGAGTGAAGTTACGGTCGTGTGACTGACCGGGTAAAAAGTCACAGTATTCTCGGAAGATTTGGGAAGCGGTCAACCGATCGGGTGATCTTCACCCGATCGGTTCACCTGTAGCTGTTGGCCGAAGGAAAATTTTCGAACTTACCCAACTGGTCGGGTGAAAATTCACCCGATCGGTTCGCTTTCACCCCTATATATATCTCCCCTTCGCACGACTTCGACCACCCAACCCCGAAACCCCCAAACGCGCGTCTCTCCTCCTCCATCTGTCGAATCAATCTCCTCCATCTACCCCCCTGCCCCTAAATCCTCATCCTCACTCATTCCCATACTCCCCCGCTGTTGCCCCCCTTCCCATCAACAACATTCACTCATCAAATGTCCAAACCCTAACCCTAACCCCCAAATTTTCAAAAATTTCAATTCTTGTCGGATCAACGAGCGACGGCTTCCTAAATCGCTTCCTTATATTGCATGGGGTCTTTCGGGTGATTGATCCTACAACGTTAATGGGTAACCTCTTTCCACTCTTCACATGTTTTTCATTTTATGCAATGTCTTGAATTTGTGTTTGCACACTTTGTCTGCTTCATCATCTTCGTAGACACCATATCCTGCTCCATCATCCTTCCCCGCACCGTCACCATGTCTGGGAAGGGAAAGGAGACAGCCTCATCGTCACGTAGACATCCCCTATATGGCCTCTTTTCCCCTTCGTTCCTTGGCATCAACCGCTCTTCTGAAGAGCAATCTGATCGCTTACAAGCCCTTCTTCATCGCCCTATGCGACCTACTCTTTTCATCGACTTCCCCACCCTACAATCTCTTGGACTCTTTAGGGGCGTCTGTGCACTTTTTCGCTTCATAGGTTGTGATTATCTTCTGCGAACCTACGCTAATACACACAGGAATCTCACACTTGAGTTCCTCAGTTCTCTCGAGGTGTCCGATCATGGTTTCATGTTCCGGGCCTTCAATTGTGATTTTGCCATGAGCTTCAACACGCTTAACAATATTCTAAACTTCCCTCACTCCGATCGCCATGTTGAATGCTCAACTCATGATCGATCTGACATCTTTTCTCATTTTCGGGCTGATGGTGTTTGGCAACAATTCACCCGATATACCTCTTTTCCAGCGGTAGCCCTCGCCTCCTACATCATACATCCATGCTACCGCTTCGCCCATTGCTTCCTTACCAACACCATTTTCGCTCGCGCTGATGTATCCACGGTGTCCAGGGATGAGCTCCTCTTTCTTTACGCCATGTCCCATGACAGAATTCATGGAAATATCCCATTACCCATAGACACCGCTCATTGGATCATCCACGAGATCTTATCTGTTAGCCGCGCAGCTTCTGGCTCTATCTGCTGTGGGGGGATAGTTACTCTTATTGTCAGTTGTGTCTTGAGGATGCCGCCCGACATCCCTATTGTACCGGGACGTAGCCGTATCGATCGTGACTACTTGATCGCTATAGGTATGCTTACTCCTTTTGGGGAGGATCGTGCAGCCTACCTATATAGTCCTGCCTACACTCCTTTTGCCATCCTCCCACCCTCATCTCCGGAGCGCTTCCCCTTACGCCTTACACACCAACCCTGGGAGTTCTACCCTGATCCTTGGTACGCCGCACTCATTCACTTTCCCGCCCTGGATCCTCCCGATTGGCACCCGTGTGTCGGCCCACCCCGTGCCACCATCATCCACCACGATCCACTGATAAATCTCGATACTCCAATGGTCCAGCCTGTTGCTCCTCCTTCTCCTATTTTCACACCCTCTCCTTCGCCCTCGGAGGATTCCTTCTACCATTATTCACCACCATCATCGCCATCTCCTTAATTACCATTCTACCGCAAGTGACTCCGATTGACCTCCCCCTTGCATATCTCTGCATTTTCATGATCACATCATATGACTAGCATTTTCACGTCTAGCTTGGGGGAAGTCATTTTTCTGTGTGCTGTCGTGATGTGTTTTTGTGTGCTTGTCTATATATGTTATGTGGTGTGATTTTTCGTCTCTATTTTCTGTTTATATGTCGTGTGGTGTCATCTTTATTTTTATCTTTTATTTTTTATTTTTCATTTTCGTATGTGTGTTTTTCTTGTCTTTCATGTCTTTTTGTGTCGGTGCGTATTCCCCCCCATTTTAATTGCCCTCCCGTATATAATTCTATTGCATTGAGGGCAATGCAAGTTTCCGCTTGGGGGAGTCACACTTCGTGCGTCATTTTCGTCTTTTTCTTCATTTTTGAGTCATTTTCATCGTGTCTTTATTTTTCTTTTCTTTTCTTATTTTTATCTCTTTCTCCTAGAGATGAACCCTATGATGAATTGCCACAAAAATCACACACACACCTAGCATGACTTCGATAACCACATTCACTAACCCTAGTGAGCCGAGTCCTCTTACTTTCATGCATCGTTGGTCCACTTGCTTTTATGTGAGTCGTGTGTCGTGCTTAGCTGTTTGGTGTGCTTCTACTTTGTGAATGAGTTTTATATACCTGTCCAGGAATGACCCCTAGATTATCATGCTTCGATTTGAATATGCGGTATTTGCTTCTAGTGCCTGCTTCTATATGCATGTTATATATATATATATATCGTATGCTTCATTCCGCATGTGTCTGGATTCCACAATTAGGACTAGGATAACCCATTTTAGCCTATGCTCTGATTAGCGAACTATTTCCCTTGCCCAAGTGTTTAGAATCCGATTTCTTTTTTATTTTACTTGGTGCAAATCCCCTCGTCATGTACCATTCTCCCACTTGGGAGAGTACACACGTGTATATATCCTGATATCCAAAAATCCAAAAAAGAGAAAAGAAAACCCCAAAAAAAGAAAAGAAAAGCGAAAAGAAAAAAATATGTATAGCCAAAAATCCAAAAAAAAAATACAAATACCCAAAACCCAAAAAAAATTTCCATTGTGAATATTTTTCCTATCTACCGAGAATAAAGGGACGGCGAGAATTTGCACCGAGTGCTCTACTCCACACCTTCTCAACCTCCATCATTTTCGAAAACACTTGGAATAGGGAATTTCTAGCTATTATCTAGGCGATAGTGTGGTGATGTCCGAGTCCCTAGCTGTGGAGTCCCTGACACATGATATGCTTCTATTCTCATACTCTTTTCATGCATGTTTGAGCCATATATTCACCGCCTATTTCGAATCGAATCGATATTTGAGTCATTTATTGGATTTGTGTATATGGAGCTTATAGCACAATGTAGATAGCGACACCGTCTGCTAGCACACGACCGCACTCACTCGCGCTTCATCGTGTGGGCCCACGGCACTTATCCGGACTCGTATTCCTTGGTTTAGTGATGTGATTTATCATTTGCTCGCTTGGTGTGGTGTTTTTGATTTTGTTGGCCCTGACGGGCAATTTAGGATTTAGAGTTCTCTTTTTCTCTCTTTCTCTCTATTTTCTCCCTCCGAGCTCCTACTCTCACTCGTCTTCCTCGAGGACGAGAAAGGGTTCAGCTTGGGGGATTTTGACATGTGTTTATATTTCATATATTCACACACGTCTTCCTTTGTGTTTTTCCGTTATTTTCCGCCGTCTC
>JAULAV010003149.1:0-25002 GCA_030789695.1 Scilla litardierei | reverse complement strand
TGAAGGCTTTCGAATGTTCCATGGTGGCACTCTGTAACCACTTCGGTCGGCTCAGGCGGAAGCGGAAGCAGTTTGGCAGCCTGGTAGGGGTAGTTCGACAAACTGTAGCTCGGTGGCCCGTCGAAAGGGCTGCTCAGATACCCGAACAGAGTTTGGACGATGGCAGCTTGGTCGGATCAGTTGGTTGGGCGACAGCTCGACAAGCGGTGGCCCAGTAGCACGGTCGGAGGAGCTGCTTGGACGCTCGAACTCGGACGACTGTGGTTTGGCCAGATCGGTTTGGCCCGGCTTTATAGAGAGAGCTCGGTAAGATTAACCGGCATGTGTAGCTTAGCGAATTCGAACAGAGGTTGGTTCACAAGCTTGGCGGGATCAGCACCAATGTGGCGACGCACTCCAGCTTGTCTGATGAGCTCTGGTCGAAAGTCCGGTGTCGATGATATGGTCACTGATATGGTTCCAGGGCTATTGTTGAGACAACGTCAAGGGTCCTTGGCAGGTCTCGGTCGGCAGCTCTGCTCGCTCTCCGGGAGCAGAGTCGGCGGAGGTTTTGCATCGTCGCCTCAGTTTCTGCACTGTTGTCGTTGGGTAAGCTTGGAAGGCGGAGGCAGTCCGGGTCCCACCATGTACGGTATCTTTGACCCCCTCCATGATTCAGGGTTTCCCCAGAAAGTAGGAAACCCGAGTCGTTGGAAGTTTCATTATACTGGTGATAGTCCGTCGGATGGGTTGGCCTAGTCTCGACCTTCCACGTCAGGTCGGCCTCCTCCTGGATAGGTCAGCATCGTCTGGTCGACCTCCTCCTGGATAGGTCGGCATCGTCTGGTCGACCTCCTCCTGTATGGGTCGGCCTGGACTAGGGTAGGTCCGCAAGCTCGGTTGGTCGATCTGGGGTGAGCTAGGCACGGACGCTTTGCAGCTCGGAGCATCGAAGGATGTCATAGTGGTACGAGCCATGCAGTTTGGTGTGATTTGGCAGCTAGGTTTTGGACCTCATCGAGGCAGAGGAGTTTGACCAAGCGGTAGAGGGAGGGAGCCATGCGTCGTGGATGCGAGCGATACTCTAAGGATCATCTCCAGGGCGAGCTTAAACCTCGGCAGAAGTAGCGCCAAGCCACCAGAGCCGACTCCTTACAACCCTGCTCGGTTGAGGTCGCGGTGGAAGTGAGGTGAGCCACCAGCCCAACTCAGCGGAAGCAACATAGGCTAGTCGAGCTTCAAGAAATCAATTCCAGTGTGTTCCTCCTATTCGGCGAAGGCAATGCCAAGCCACCAGAGGCAGCTCCTTCCACCTCTTGTCAGTCGCCCATCGGCAGCCGAGACTGGGAAGGAAGAGGATGCCGAGATGCTGACTTCTTGAGGGGCTAACATGAACGGTTGACAGCTTCCACAGAGGCAAGCAGACCGAGTTTGTAACACAAGAGAAGTTAGTCGTCATAATGATGTGATCTGAGTTTGCAAGCTTACCGATTTTGGCTGACATAGCGGGAAATAACACGGGTTTATGCTTAAATTGCCTAAAAAATTGAACTCTAATCTTGGTCGATGTCTCGACAAGTTTAAGATCGAATGAGGGAAGCTCAATTGCCCAAGTCTGATTGATCGGCTGGTGCAACTCGCCATGGAAGAACATGCGCAGCTCTGGTGAACAGCCCAAACTCGAATTTGGCTTGCTCGAATCTTGGTCTAAAAAGATGGAGGACTGGATCTTAGTGAGGCCATTAGGCTTCGTTGGTGGGAGACACGAGCCTGCGAGGCACCTCAAGTGTGGATTGGTGGTAGTTCTCATCTTGTCGAGGCTTCTCAAGCTCTGGCGAAGAAGCTCAGTACTGGGGCAGAGCTCGGATGACCTGCCTTTTCAACACCGGACGGTTCAGATCTCCACCATTGGGTCGACGAAACCCGATTAGATCGACCCAAAGCAAAGCCCTCCGCTGGATCGAGACTTTTCGAACCTCAGTTGGGAGGAGTTTGGACCATCGATCGTGAGCTCAAACGCTTGATTGGTTGAGCTCTGTCATTCATCGGAGTTCGTCGAGCATGGCATGTTCAGGTAGTCGAATCGAGGTTCGACTGGAAGCGGTCGATGTCCCCTAGCGATACCATCGATTGGATCCCGGACTGATCGACCCAAGTTCGACTAGTCATTGGCTGGATCATGCCCAAGCGAGGCTGAACCATTAACACCCTGACAGGCCTCCAGCATGGGTGATGTGCCGACGGTCGGGCGATCCGTGCTCGACTGTTTGGTCGGCAGCTTCACCGGGACCAGCAAGGGATATCGTGGCTCGGATGCTCAAACAGAAGTGTCGACTCAACTGGTGCATCAACTGATCAACGACGGCATGGTGGGACCAGCAGCGTCATCATCCTCTAAAGGGCCTTTGAGCTCAAAGACCGACATGGCTTCAATGATAAGCGCCGGGCAGCAACGGCGTGATCCTCGGCCAACGTCTTACTGGCAGCGGCATGGTCGGTGGGGGAGAGCGCTGACTGGGATTCGACGGTGCCTTATACTGTGGTCTTGCAGCCGGCTGGCCAGGATTCATCGGTAGAGGGATGGAGCCATGCTACGCGGATATGGGCTATCACCAAAGGCCGGCGTCTAGCTCCTCCATTGGCGTCCCAGAAACTCCCTTGGCGATGCCACCTTGCTCCTCCGCGTCTCCACCATCAGTATCGACTGTCATGGCCCTTCGACCGAAGGAGCTTGGGCAGGGGGACTGATCTGATTGACAGATCGGCTGGGGACTGTTCGAGGCGAATTGGTCGGGTAGGTGTGAAGGTATGATCTCCTCCGCCTGCTCCGCCAGCTGAATCACCGGCTCCTCCTCCTCCGGACGCCTCGCCTTGCGCACCATTACGGCTCTGAAACAGGATCAAGCTAGAGAAAAGAAAGAAAAAACAAGAACAAGAACAAAAGGAAAAAATGGGGAAAAATCTCAAAGAGATTTCTTCAATTCATCAATCGTAATTACAATTGGAATGAAACCCCGTATGTATACAATTGTTTCCAACCGAATTAACAACTAACGGATTCGGTTGGCCTTCTCTCTTCCGCCTTTGAACAGCAACGAAGGAAGGAGGAGCTCTTCAGTTCGTTAGGACACCAACGAACCTTATCCACCCATCCACGGCTACGATCTTCTGACTTAAGCTTGAACGGCCACGATTATAACGTGCGCGACGGTTGAGATTGAATTCCCTAAAGAATGGACGGCCGATTGAAACTCAACGGCTACTAAGTTCAAATCCGCCCTCAGCTTTCTCCCCGCTACTCCTCCACTTCCCCGTGCAGCTCCGTCAGCTCCGGCGTCGGCCTCCGATTCCTTACATTGCCTCCCCCATTTTTCGATCTTGCCTCAAGATCGAAAGTCGGAAACCACTTAACTAGATCCCAGTAACTCTCCCACGTAGCTTCATCCTGAGATCTTTGTTTCCACTTCACTAACACCTAGGTAATGAGGGCATTCCTTGCTTTAATTGTCCTGCGATCCAATATTAGTTCCGGTTCATCAACAATCTCCTCCGTATAACACGGCTGATCTTCCTGAACCACTGCGCTACTCCCCAACTTCTTCTTCAACTGGGAAACATGGAAAACTGGATGTATCTTCGATGTAGCTGGCATACTTAGCTTATAGGCAACTTGTCCAATCCTCTCCACAACCTCATAGGGTCCGTAGTATCTCGGGGACAACTTATGTGGCTTCCTCATGGCTGCACTAATCTGTCTATAGGGTTGGAGACGCAAGTAGACCCAATCACCTGCTTCAAAAGTTCTCTCTGTCCTCTTCAAATCTGCATATCTCTTCATCCTGTCTTTTGCCTTCTTCAGATTGTCTTTCAGCAACTGAATAACTACCTCCCTTGAGAACAACTCCTCTTCCACCGTATGCACCTTGGATGTGTGGGGAACATAGCTCAGCAAATTTGGGGGCTTTCTCCCATAAACAGCCTCAAAAGGTGTCATCTGTGTTGGGGCCTTCCAAGTGGTATTGAACCAATATTCAGCTAGGGCTAACCATTGAGGCCATTCCCTTGGTTTGTGTCCACAAAAACACCTCAAGTAACATTCCAAGTTCTTATTTGTAATTTCAGTTTGCCCATCCGATTGTGGATGATAATCTGAGCTGTAGGCCAAGGTAGTCCCTTGCAATGCAAACAATTCCTTCCAAAACAGGCTGGTGAAGAGTGGTTCTCTATCACTGACAATTGTTTTTGGCATTCCATGTAATCTAAATACTCCATCAAAAAAAACTTGAGCAATCATCTTAGCTGTAAAAGGGTATGTGACACAAAAGAAATGGGCATACTTGGATATCCTGTCAACTACCACATAGATAGCCTTAGCCCCTCCACAAGGTGGCAGCCCCAATATGAAATCCATAGAGATATCCTCCCACACCTGCACAGGAGTAGGGAGTGGTTGCAATAGCCCAAGGCTTGACACATTTTCTGCTTTATTTCGCTGACAGATATCACATCCCCTGATGAATTCCTTCACATCAGCTCTCATCCCTTCCCAAAAGAATACCTCTTTCAACCTATATAAGGTCCTGGTAGCATCTGAATGGCCACCCAAAGGAGTGCTGTGATACTCAGTCAATAGGATTTTAACCACTTCCTGGTTGTTAGGATTCACCAAAATTTTCCCTTTGTAATAATAAATTCCATCCACCTTCTTAATGTGAACATTTTCCTCTTCACTTTGTTGCATTTTCTGTTCCAATTCAGAAAAGAATTCATCATGGTTCACCATGTTCTTAATTCCCAACATCCATTCACTTTGAACAGCTGACAATTCACACAAAGAGAAATAATCTTCTAGCAAGAATTCTCTACCATCAAATTCCCTAGACAAAGCATCTGCAGCCACATTACCCTTCCCAGGCTTATACTCCACTTTGTAATCAAATTGCTGAAGTTTAACCACCCACTTACTCTGGATGCCATGTTGCAAACGTTGGCCCAGCAAGTAACACAGACTCATGTGATCTGTCCTGATGGTGAATTTCCTTCCCAACAAGTAGTGACTCCATTTCTTAGTAGCCACAATGAGAGCCAGCAGCTCCTTCTCATAAGTGGATAGAAGTAGATTCCTACCCTTCAATTTTGAGCTCAAATAAGCCAAAGGCCTACCCTCCTGCATCAGGACTGCACCAATACCCTGGCCAGAGGCGTCGCACTCCACCACAAACTCCTTATCAAAGTTTGGTAATGCTAGTACTGGGGAGGTAACAAGAGCCTTTTTTAATTTCTGGAATGCAATTCTAGCTTCATTGGTCCACAAGAATTCACCCTTCTTCAACATGTGGGTTAGAGGAGCAGCTATGCCACCAAATCCTCTCACAAATTTGCGGTAATACCCTGCTAAGCCCAAGAATCCCATCAAGGATTTAACGGACTTGGGTTCACTCCAAGCCACTACTGCCTCAATTTTCTTAGGATCAGCAGCAATTCCATTCCCCGATATCACATGACCCAGGTAATCCACCGAGCTTCTTCCAAATTGACACTTGGTCAATTTAACAAACAGCTGGTGTTCTACTAAGATTTCAAAGACCCTCTCCAAGTGAACCAAGTGAGAATGGAGGTTGGTGCTGTAGACTAAGATGTCATCAAAGAAAACTAAAACATATTTCCTGAGTACTGACCTGAAAATGTGATTCATCAATGACTGGAAGGTTGACGGAGCATTGGTGAGGCCAAACGGCATGACCACAAATTCGTAATGCCCGTCATGTGTTCTAAAGGCTGTTTTGAAGATGTCTTCTTCCTTCACCCTGATTTGATGGTATCCGGATCAAAGATCCAACTTAGAGAAAATGATGGCCCCATGAAGATCATCCATAAGCTCGTCTATTATAGGGATTGGGAATTTGTCCTTCACCGTCTGTTGATTGAGAGCCCTGTAGTCCACGCACATTCTCCAAGAGCCGTCAGCCTTCTTCACCATCACTTCCGGCGACCCATAGGGACTGGTGCTTGCACGGATGACTCCCGTCTTCAGCATTTCTTCCACCTGCTTCTCAATCTCCCCCTTCAGGAAATGAGCGTGCCTGTAGGGACGGATGCACACCGGTTTGGCCCCGCTTTCCAAAGGTATGTGGTGATCACAATACCGTCTTGGCGGAAGTCCCTTTGGCTCTTCAAATATGGCGGAATATTTCTGAATCAATTCCTTGAGTTCTGGGAATTGTTCATCCTGGGGTTGGAGCTCCCATAGCTCACATTCTGAAGACAAGACTAGTGACTTCAGCTGTATGATGTAGCCGACTCCCCCCTGCTGCCTCAACGTCTTTCTCATCTGTTTTTCTCCCACCAATTGAGAATTCTCCCTGGATCCCTGCCACGTGCACTCCCTTCCCTGATAGTGAAATTTCATTTGCAGCTTCCTGAAATTCATCACGATATCATTCAACTACTCCAACCACTAAGCTCCTAGCACTATTTGATGTCCCCCCATTGGCAGCAAAAGGAGATCAAGGGGTACTGATACTCCTTGACATTTGAGGATGACCCCCTTACACATCCCTGACCCTTCTATCTTATCCCCATTGGCCACTGCAACCTTGAAGCTTTTTGAATCTTCTACCTCCAAACCCAAGCTCTTTGCTAACTTTGGATGAATAAAGGAGTGTGTGGAACCTGAGTCTACCAACACTTGAACCGACTGGCCCTTAATGCTTCCTTCTAGCCGTAATGTATGTGCTGCCTGAATACCATTCATGGCGTGCAAGGATATACCTGCATGGTCTCCTTCCCTTTGTGGAAGATCTTGCTTGTCATCTGGATCATCTTCTTCCGCCGTCTCATAATCTGGATCATCTTCATCACAAATCCCCTCAATGCTAAACAATTTCTTGCACTTATGGTCCCGACTCCATTTCTCATCACAAGCGAAGCATAGGTGATTTTTCTTTTTGTGTTGTATTTCTTCTGGGGTCAGCCTTCGGGAAATAGGATTAGTTGCCACACTAGCAGCATTCTTAGTCGTCACCATTGTACTACTAGGTGGGATAGCGGAACCAAAGGTTCTTGGATGTCCATTGATGGTCGACCTTGCCCCCCTCCTAGACAACATCAGCTTCTCTTCAAAATTCTTAGCTAATTGGATGGCTTGGTGGAGATCCTGAGGGTTCATAGCAGTCACCTCAAAACGTATCTCATCCTTAAGCCCAGCAATAAACTTGTCAATGATATAGTCCTTAGGTAGACGATCCAGGAAACCCATTACCTTCTCCAAATTTTTCAAGAATTCTCGCACAGTGCCCTCTTGCTTAAGGTTGGTGAAAGTTTGGAAAGGCCTCTCCATCTCTGGAGGACCAAAACATCCCAGAATGGCCTGTTTGAAATTTTCCCAGATCATGAACCCTTCCGTGTTAATTTTTGCCCATTCATACCAAATCAAGGCTTCTTCTTTAACATAGAATCCACAGATTCTAACCCAACTGGACCTGTCAGTCTTGTAGTACTCAAAAATTTGCATGACTTGGTTAATCCAAAGAACCACTTCTTCTCCCCCTTTAAACAATGGAAATTCAGGCCTCAACCCCTTAGGATAGCATTCCCGTCCATTGTCCTCTTCCCTTCTATGAACAAATGGCTCTCCCCCGTTGAACGAGGACGAGCTGACATTTCCCCCTCCTTGCAACATCCGTCCTTGATTATTTCCACCATTTAATAATGACAGGGAAATTTTTGAGAGGACATCTATCTTATTGGAGAGTTCTTGATGCTTAGCAAATTGAGCTTTGTTTAGAGTAACCTGTTGCTGTAATTGCTCCTGAATCAATTCCCATTGATGTTACGCTCGGATCTGGCTATCTTTCTGATCCTGCAACAATCTTTCCCATTGCTGCTGATGTTGTTTGAGCATGTGTTGTGTGGCCCTTTGTACTTCTTCTAGTTGCTGAAACCTCTCCGTCCACGAATTCTCCTCCAGCGTCCTGTCCTCCAGCGCCAACTCCACCCCTTGGATCGTCGGTGGCTCTGATACCACTTGTGAAGGTATGATCTCCTCCGCCTGCTCCACCAGCTGAATCACCGGCTCCTCCTCCTCCGGACGCCTCGCCTTGCGCACCATTACGGCTCTGAAACAGGATCAAGCTAGAGAAAAGAAAGAAAAAACAAGAACAAGAACAAAAGGAAAAAATGGGGAAAAAATCTCAAAGAGATTTCTTCAATTGATCAATCGTAATTACAATTGGAATGAAACCCCGTATGTATACAATTGTTCCCAACCGAATTAACAACTAACGGATTCGGTTGGCCTTCTCTCTTCCGCCTTTGAACAGCAACAAAGGAAGGAGGAGCTCTTCAGTTCGTTAGGACACCAACGAACCTTATCCACCCATCCACGGCTACGATCTTCTGACTTAAGCTTGAACGGCCACGATTATAACGTGCACGAAGGTTGAGATTGAATTCCCTAAAGAATGGACGGACGATTGAAACTCAACGGCTACTAAGTTCAAATCCGCCCTCAGTTTTCTCCCCGCTACTCCTCCACTTCCCTGTGCAGCTACGTCAGCTCTGGCGTCGGCCTCCGATTCCTTACAGTAGGGCAGCCTGCTAACTTCGACTCATCGGAGTCGAACGCCACTGGTGATGACAATGTCGTTGGGCCAACAAGACTGCTTTTGAAGGGTTGGGTCCTCAGGCTAGATCTCTCGGGGCAACCACGATCACCGAATAGAAGCTCGGTGAAATGTCTATGAGGCCACCCAAGAGGATGCTAACGGGAACATTGGAAGTAGATCCGATGACAAACTCCCCCATCGATGGTCGGCGATTAGAGACGACCAGATCTAGAATAGGGTCTGATCTGCAAGCACGTTCCCCAATGACGATCGGAGAGAAAGAGATCTGAAATTGGGTCAGATCTGTAAGTGCACCCCTAGCCCCACGGGAAACCAGATCCAAAGCGGGGTGAGCCAGAGGAGGCCCGGGGGGCACCCGAGACTGGCACCGGGACCAGGCCGACTGGTCGGTGGCAGAAGCGAACGCATGCTGCCTCCAAATCTAAGGAGAGCGAAGGTTCCAGAGGCAATTCGAAATCATGATGAGAATTAGCTCTCGAAATCCGTCGAGGCTCTCCAAGTGGAGTCTTTCGCTGACTGACCCCTTTGAACTAGGAAGGTCAGATCAAAAATGAATAGCGTCATCTTCCGTGATCTTCAGAAGTTGACTCTATTAGATTAATGGGACAAATCATTTTCGATATGGCTGACGGTGTGGATGTTTCGGGGTGTTTTCCCACCACTGAATTGTTACCAGAGAGTAAGAAGTCAACATGGTCAAAAGGGGCACGTGGGACCATCGGGATCGGTTGAAGGCACGTTCGCTAAGTGAGGGACGTGCGGATCCTTGCGTCGGCTTGCCAAAGGGTAGCCTCGGGAAGGCGACGACCGCCTGGTGGTGGAGACGAACGGGCTCAGGGACGAGGGCACTCGGCTCCGTCTGGGAAGACGCTGAGGGATAGCCTCGGTGTCGTTAGATCTCCTGGACCTGAATAGATGAGAGAGCTCATCAGGGGGTCAGACCTTGTTTCCGACCAATTCCCCTCTGATGCCAAAGTCAGATCTGGTCTAGTAGGTGCTCGATGGGATTGGGCTTGATTCGCGGAGAGACCAAGCACTGATCCTCGGACTGAGCTATGGAGGAGAAGTATGTAAAGGTGGAAGAAGGTGTAAGAGTTTGTATGAGATACCTCCATTGTAGGTCTTGGAGATCAGCCTCCCTGATATGATGACTCTCCTCCCTTCATATAGACAAACCATCTCCTAGTTGTAATGGGCCATGATGAGACCATATAGCCTTCATTCACGGGGACGTGCAAATTAGAAAATGTTAACCCCCACTAATTACACCTATTTTATGAGGGGATGAATGCCATCAAGGTGGGCCATGATAGGCGAGTGATGGCCATGAAGGTGGCTGCCATAACTGGCGAGTGCTCCCTCGATTTGGAGAGCGATTTCCTCCACTATAGAAAGTGGACAGTCTTTTGGGCATTCGTCTTGGGTAGAGAAGCGTGGCCCGCCCGTGAGTTCCTTGGGCCAAAGCCAAGGCCATAGCAGGTTGGTTGACTAGTCGTGGTAGACTTGGTTCCTCTGGGCCGGGTCAAAATGGTTGTATCATATTCGATTATATTCAATAGTAAGGAGTGGGAAGTTGCATTCACAATGACATCTTGATATGTTCATCAATGATTCAAAAAGGTGGACTTCGCATTTGTGGGTCTCAAATTCCTCAAATCGTTGCATTGCATAAAGAATGAGGTCGAAAGTTACCGAGTATATCACGTGTGAAAATCACCGGCATTTTGTGTGTTACTCCCAATTATGACCGCATGCCCGCCAACAGCACATGCACGTAAACAGTTTATTCATGCTGCCATGAGCCTCCATGATCATTAATCTATACGCACGCTGCTCAGTGCCTCTTGGAGTCTGTAATTTTTTGTTAGCTACCGGGCTTGAATGATTAGGTGTGGTCGGACGATAGAAACCAATAGTTTAGTCCTGGTAACGGGTGATTTTTCACTCGCAAATCAATAGTATGGAGGGTGTGGGGTCTACGCGGTCAAAGGGGACACGCGGGACCCCTTGTTGTCGTGGCTGTCACGTGAGACGGAGATGACCCGTGGGGTCGGCCGATGGTGCATTCGCTTGAGCGGGAAGGCGCGGCTTCGTTCTTCGGCAGGCCGAGGGGTAGCCTCGGCAGGATGACAACCTCCGGGATCGGTTGAAGATGGTATCGCTCGGTGAGGGATGCGCAGATCTTCACGTCAGCCTGCCGAAGGGTAGCCTCGGCGGAGCGTTGCCTCCTGGTGGTGGGGATGAGCGGCGTCGAGAACGAGGGCGCTCGGCTCCGGTTGGGAGGACTCTGAGGGATAGCCTCGGCGTCACTGGATCTCCTGACCTTGAATAGACAAGAGAGCTCATCAGGGGGGTCGGACCTTGGTTCCGACCGATTCCCCTCCGATGCCAAAGTCAGATCTGGTCGGATGGTTGCTTGGTGGGATCGGGTTTCGTTCACAGAGATAACAAGCACCGATCCTCGGGCCGAGCTATGGAGGATAAATATGTAAAGGCAGAAGAAGGTGTAAAAGGGAGTTTGAGATACCTCTGTTGTAGATCGTGAAGATCCGGCCCCTTTGGATGACGCCACCCCCTCTCCTCATATAGGCACATCCTCCTCATAATGTGCCATGATGTGATATCATGGCCGCCATGGGGACGTACAAATGGAGGAAGTGTTAACCCCCACTAACTGCATCGTCTTTGATGAGGAGATGAATGCCATAAAGGAGGCCATGATGGCTGGAGTGATGGACTTGGGTGGTTGCCATATTTGGCGGGCCTTGATGGCTGGAGAGTGATGGACATTAAGTCGGGCCATTAAGTCGAGCCATGAAGGCTGGAGAGTGATGGCCATTTAAGTCGGGCCATTAAGTCGAGCCATGATAGCTGGAGAGTGATGGCCATTTAAGTCGGGCCATTAAGTCCAGCCATGATGGCTAGAGAGTGATGGCCATTTAAGTTGGGCCATATTTTTCTCCTCTATTGAAGTGGGTAGTCTTTTGGGCCTTCGCCTTGGGCAGAGAAGTGTGGCCCGCCTGTGAGATCCTTGGACCCGGGCCCCAAGGCCGTAGCAGGCCGGTTGATCGGTCGTAGTTAACTTGGCTCTTCCCGGCCCGGTCAAAATAGTCCCATCAATTGCCCCCATCTTCTGAGCTCTACCATTGTTGAGGTGGAGGTCGGGAGACGTAGTATAATGGGGAAGAAGTTACTCTCTCTGCAAAACTTGGTTCGTCTTGCGGAGTTGGCTAGGGACGATATGTCATCGGTCCGAGATTCGTTCCGTTGTGAGGGGAGTCGCCCCTCGACTTACGGCCGACGAAGGAATCTGGTCAGCCAGCTAGGAGAGCTGCCCATAGTCTTACGACCGATCTCGTTTGTTCGGTGGCGAGGAGGTTTCCCCTCGACTTACGGCCGACGAAGGAGTGGGTTGACCTGCTGGGGGAGTTGCCCCCAGCCTTACGATCGATCTCGTTCGTTCGGTGGCGAGGGGAGTTACCTCTCGACTTACGACCGACAAAGGATTGGATCGACCAGCTGGGGGAGTTGCCCCAAGCATTAAGATTGATCTCGTTTGTTCGGTGGCGAGGGGAGTTGCCCCTCGACTTACGACCGACGAAGGAGTGGGTCGACCTGCTGGGGGAGTTGCCCCCAGCCTTATGATCGAAGGGTCGATTGCCCTGCTGGGGGAGCTACCACTCAGTCTTTTGGTCAATCGAGCGATCAGCCAGCTGGGGGAGTTGCCCCCAGCCTTACGGTTGATCTTGTCGGTCCGCTGGGAGAGTTGCCCTAGCCTTATGATCGACGGGTCGATTGGCCTGCTAGGGGAGCTAGTCCCAGCCTTACAGCCAATCGGGTGATCGGCCAACTGGGAGAGTTGCCCCCAGCCTTACGACCGATCCATTCGTTCGGTGGTGAGGGGAGTTGCCCCTCGACTTACGGCCGACGAAGAAGTGAGTTGGCCAACCGGGGGAGTTGCCCCCGGCCCTTCGACTGATCCTTTCGTTCGGTTGCGAGGGGAGTTGCCCCTCGACTTACGTCCAACGAAGAAGTGAGTCGGCCAACCGGGGGAGTTGCCCCGGCCCCTCGACTGATCCGTTCGTTCGGTTGCGAGGGGAGTTGCCCCTCGACTTACGATCGACGTAGGAGTGCTCGGCCTGCTGAGGGGGTTGCCCCCCAGCCCTTCAACCAATCCATTCGTTCGGTTGCAAGGGGAGTTGCCCTCGACTTATGGCCGACGAAAGAGGTGAAGACCTTGTGAAGACTTTCAAAGATTCCACGGGGGCGCTCTACCACTACTTCGTCCAGGTCGGGTGGATGCAGGAGTAGTTCGCAAGCCGGGACCCAGCAGCACGATCGGAGGAGCGGTTTGGACGCTCGAACTCGGACGGTAGTGCTTCGGCCAGATCGGCTCGGCCACGATCGGAGGAGCTGCTTGGTTGCTCGAACTCACGGTGGTGCTTCGGCCAGATCTCGGCTCAGCCACAGTCGGAGGAGCTGATTGGTTGCTCGAACTCAGACGGTGGTGCTTCGGCTAGATCGGCTCGGCCACGGTCGGAGGAGCTACTTGGTTGCTCGAGATTCAGTTGTTAGGCAGCGATGGTGTTGCGAGCTTGTCAACCCATTGTGATCCATATCAAAGCCGATCAAGCCATAGAGGTCCCGTCATGACTTTAATCAAAGCCATAGGTGTGAGCTTAAGCTTTGAAATGGGATGAACGAGCCCGTCAGCGTTGAGCGCGAGTTAGGCTTGGATCACAGTTGATGCATGAACTGTGAGATGGGATAGGCGGGCTTCAACTGTTAATCCTCCAGCAGCTGGAAGACGAGCTTCAGCCTAACTCATTGGACCTGCGATAAACTCAAGTCTAGGTGCATCGAATGAGCATAGTTCTGTCGAGGATCCGGTCAGATGAACTTTGCCACGAAGGAAAGCCCATTTGGATGGTCAGTCGTCGTCAGCCTTGAGGCGTCGATTTTGGTCGGATCGGAGGATCCGATGGTCGCTGTCGACCTCGTAGATGTCGCCTCATCCGATCGGGGTGGATGTGCATGGAGGGCCGTCGTCACCCCCGAGGGGGGTCAGAGCGGTTTGCCACCGACTCTGAAGGAGTCGGAGAAGCGGTCTTCGACTCTGAGGTGGCAGGGGGTGCCGATCAACCCTATGGGTCTTCAGTTGCGCCAGATGAGGTCGATCCCAGAGTTGGATGCTCGTAGGAGAGAAAATCCCTGAGCTTGGTGGTTGTCGATTCTGAGGGGGGTCGATGCCTCATCTCTGCGAAAGTATAGAGGTTGGTTCCACTTCTGGGTCGAACCAAAGCACTGGGATCCTTCGGATTCGGTTGATGGAAGCTCGGCGGCATCCACGACGAAAGCTCGACAGCCTTCGCCTTGGCCGAATCAACAGACTGGGGGCCTTTGATCTGGGTCCGACGACGCTCAGCAACTTTGATCTTGACGCCTCAAAGTCCCAATCTTGCTCGATCGAGATCAGCTGAGGCTCAGACAGTAGCTCGGTAGCTCGGCATCGCCCGGGTTGGCCGTTTGGAGGCGCAATCGATTGTCGCTTCAGATGTCGTTTGGCCTCGCTCAGGTCTGACCAACATCAATCTGCTCACAAAGCCTGGGAGCTCATTATGGTTGGCAGCTCTACATGAAGCGCGACCAGCAACTGGGCATGTAGCCATATGGCTCGGCATCTCCCCGAGTTTGGCATCCGCAAGCTCGGTTGGGTCGGCTATTCAGCTTGGAGAGCATCTCCACTCTTGAGCTGTTCGCGGTCGTGTACCTCAAACTCACAAGAAAGTGGAGGAAGGAAATTTGTTATAAGAGTTCTTGCAGTTGATAGAGGAAACATAATTAGTAGGGGGAGTATAGTTTGACCTCAAGTGGAATCTTTGAGCTCGGGCATTGGCGGGAGCTGCCTACATGCTTGGCCTGGGACAACGCGTTAGCTCAGCACTGTGATCGGTCCTGGGGTGCGGTCTGGTGTGATGAACACCAGGTCCATGTGTTTCTTGCAGCAGAGGGCAACGCGTCACGCTGGCTCATAGAGCGATGAAAATTTTTCGCTCCCAACAGTGGAAGGACAACGGGCCTGCTGCGCCCTTCAGTCACCCTACATGGGCCGCTTGCAATGTTACCAGCGGACCAACCATTTAATGCACCGCTCACGCGACGAAGCTCGGTGTTGGTGGCACAACATGGATCATAGTAGTCCCTCGCTGACGGTGGCGACTTCTGTCGATCAGATAGAAACATCCTTTAAAACCATCGTGATGATGAAGAACCCGAGGCCAAGCAAAGGCGATGTAATCGCTACCACCAGAACCGAGTGCTTGGCAGCTCTTGGCCGTCACAGCTATGAGATCATTTGATACCCTTACGCACGGCATGGTGGTGATCGAGCCACAAAGGTGCTCGGCCTCCGAGGGGAACGACAATGTGAACGAGCGATGGATCACAGACGGTGGAGTCGGACTGCAATTCGCCGTTGATCCGATCTCCTCCGCCACCCTCGCAATGGATAAATCTAGAGAGGTCTTGACAAATCGAATAGCCTCAGACCTGGTGGGCAATAGCAACTAATCTCATAGCCTCAGATCGCATAGTTGTCAATAGCAACTAATCTCATAGCCTCAGATTGCATAGTCATCACTCATGCTTCGTTAATCGTCGCTAAAAGTGGTTGCCCTCGGCGTTGCAAATGGGTTGCGGCCGATGATCGGAAGCCCTACGAAAAGATGCCCAGGCATTGGTCCCCAATCTTTAGCCTTCATCAAAGAGACAGACTTGAAAATGGGAAAGCCATCATTGAAGATTTGAATAGGACGAGGTCTTTCCAGAGAGACGCCCAGATTTCAGGGGGGAAGATGAGATTTTTCCATTGAGGGGGGATCCAGGGGAAGACTTTGCAAGTTAATCCGCCGCCCGATCGAGATCCATCGAGCCGATCCGAATCGAGATCGTAGATAGCATTGATTCGAATGCCGACAATGGCAACCTCACCGTAAACTAGTCGAAGGACCACTCCAATAGTGGATGCGGCATCCAGATCGGGAAGTCGATGATGGTATCTGTCGTTGCAAACTCGTAGTCGTTGAGGAACGCACGGTAGTGCATCAAGCGGCAGATTAGTGGATCCCGTCGTCGGGGACCGGCGCCATGGATCCATCCTTCTGGATCGCTGCTCTGGAGTCAATGAAGAGAAAGGATCTTCAAGCCTATTTGTGAAAAGCGTGAGTTCCCTTTGTGCTTCAAGATGAAGAGGCAGAAGGAAACAATGACTGAGCACAAAGAGGATGCATTGGTACAGCCTGGAGGTCTGTGCTCTGATTTGAGGTGCCATGTTGACATCGGACGTGGGTCGATGTCCCCTTTAGGTTCATCACTGGAAGGCATCGAAGGTGGATTGAACGTCGAGGATGTCCAATTGCCGAGGACGCCAAATTGATAGGGTCCATGAGGCTTGCTGGGCTGATATTCCTCGAGTACAATCGACCCTTGTCGAGGCGTTAACTTGATCCCGCGACAGTTGTTGTCGTGCGATCCGATCCCAGGCTCGATCCGAGGAAGTCAGAGATGGGGCCGATGCTATGAATCGGGGATCGATGGTGTAGAATCGGAGATAGGGTCGGAGGCTCGGAGTTGGGTTGAATTCTCTTCTCCTTGAGGTCGTGGTGTCTAGGCATGATGGATCTGGTGCTTGACTGGTTCACCCCCGATGATGCTCCTTGCACACGCTGGTTGAGTGCTAGTCCCAGTCAGTTGCATGGTTGGGGTCCGACGATGAGTACGCGAGACTTGGAGATGGGATTGGTGGATCCTCCGTCGCTTGATCTCTCCTTGGCTTCACCGGATGTTAGCCCTAAGAAAATCAAGGACGTCGAGGCGCTTTCCAATCTCCTTGCAGATCACACACCACTTTCATATGTAGGGGTCCTTGTAAGGGCACCGATCCATCGAGAGAGAGTGTCGTAGGCAAGCGAGATGCATCCCCCGTGCCCTCGAGATTCCTCAGGAAAACAACGTTTCCTCCCCGGGGCTTCGTGCGGCCTTATCTGAAGGTGTTCTGGTACATGCATCAAGAAGACTTGCTTAGTTCTGGAAATTAAAGGAATTATATAGTTATGCAACTAATTTGGAGATTGTGTAGCTCCCTGAAGGTGTTGCAGTAAAAGCCAACGCTTTTCTTCGCGACGCTGCTCTCGTTGAGTAGAGCGGTCGGCATCGGCTAAGCAGATGGTATATCATTAGCGGGACGAATCATCTTCCACGTGGTTGATGACATGGGTGTTGAATCGTGTTCTCACAGACGGCACCAAATGTTTACGGGTGATTTTTCACCCGCAAATCATTAGTATGGAGGGTGCGGGGTCTACGCGGTCAAAGGGTACACTCGGGACCCCTTGTTGTCGTGGCTGTCACATGAGACAGAGATGACCCGTGGGGTCGGCCGATGGCGCATTCGCTTAAGCGGGAAGGCGCGGTTCCGTTCTTCGGCAGGCCAAGGGGTAGCCTCGGTGGGATGACAACCTCTGGGATCGGTTGAAGGTGGGATCGCTCGGTGAGGGACGCGTGGATCTTCGCGTCGGCCTACCGAAGGGTAGCCTCGGTAGAGCGTTGCCTCCTGGTGGTGGGGATGAGTGACCTCGAGGACGAGGGTGCTCGGCCCGGTTTGTTAGGACGCTGAGGGATAGCCTCGGCGTCGCTGGATCTCCTGGACTTGAATAGACGAGAGAGCTCATCAGGGGGGTCGGACCTTGGTTCTGACCGATTCCCCTCTGATGCCAAAGTCAGATCTGGTCTGATGGGTGCTCGGTGGGATCGGGTTTCGTTCGCAGAGATAACAAGCACCGATCCTCGGGCCGAGCTATGGAAGAGAAATATGTAAAGGTGAAAGAAGGTGTAAAAGGGAGTTTGAGATACCTCCGTTGTAGATCGTGAAGATCCGGCCCCTTTGGATGAAGCCACCCCCTTTCCTCATATAGGCACATCCTCCTTATAATGTGCCATGATGTGATATCATGGCCGCCATTCATGGGGACGTGCAAATGGGGGAAGTGTTAACCCCCACTAACTGCGCTCGTCTGTGATGAGGAGATGATGCCATGAAGGAGGCCATGATGGCTGGAGTGATGGACTTGGGCGATTGCCATATTTGGCGGGCCTTGATGGCTGGAGAGTGATGGCCATTTAAGTCGGGCCATTAAGTCGAGCATGATGGCTAGAGAGTGATGGCCACTTAAGTTGGGCCATATTTTCCTCCTCTATTGAAGTGGGCAGTCTTTTGGGCCTTCGCCTTGGGCGGAGAAGTGCGGCCCGCCCATGAGATCCTTGGGCCGGGGGCTCCAAGGCCGTAGCAGGCCGGTTGACTGGTCGTAGTTGACTTGGCTCTTCCCAGCCCGGTCAAAATAGTCCCATCAAGTCCCACATCGGCAATGTGGGAATATTAGATGGGGTGAGGTGGGTATAAAATAAGATGTGTGGCTAACCTTGATCAATACTTACCTGGACGGGGTCTTTAGGTGATCAAGAAGGCCCATGCCTAGGTTCATGGCCTCCATTGCACTCTGGTGGTGCGTGGACCTACCATCTCCCCAAGTGGGAGAGTGGATGTCATAATTTGTTGCTGAGGGGGTATGTGCACGTGCGGCCCACGCCCAATCTTTAATCTAAATATATTGTTGGCATTATCTTGGTCCTGACTTGATCTATCCATCACTTTGACTGTTTTACGTGATCTATATTTAAGTATTGTCTATGTAAAATTGCTACTTAGTCTAAAATTCATCATTTCAGTTAAAGCGGAGTTTGTTTGGAGATTTTTATTTCCATCCATATTTAATGGGAGTGGGATTTTCAAACTTCCATTACCATAAGATTTGTAACTTTGTGTTCTTCTATCCCTAGTCTGGTTTTCAAACATGGATTGGTTTAAAAAGTCTCAATTGTTATGAATCAACTACTGAGGGGAGAGCCCTCAGGTTTATATGTATAGCCAAAGGGGAGAATACAAGTGGGCTTATACAGATATGGGCCCAAACACTTGGGTTGGCCCAATAACTCATCCAACCCAGTAAATACCCATTCACAACACTCCCCCTTATCCAGCCATAGTTGTGGACCCTGCTCATGAATACTTCAGGATTCTGAGCCTGCATGGGTCTCACATGGGGTGGATACTTCAGGATCCTGAGTTGGTGAGGTTTGCCTCGTTAAAACCTTTGGCTATGGAAAACCCAGTGGGAAAAACCATAGTTAAGGAAAAAGAGTGCAAACGCTCTTTAACTCCCCCTGATTTATACAAGTGACTCTGCTCATGAATACTTCTGGATTCTGAGCGTCACAGAGGGGTGGATACTTCGGGATCCAGAGTTGATTTGATTTGCCTCGTTAAAACCTTTGGCTATGGAAAACCCAGTAGGAAAAACCATAGCTAAGGTAAAAGAGTACAAATTCCCTCAACTCCCCCTGATCTGTAAAAGCTCTTAGGCATTCAGATCTCTTAGGCTTATCTCATCACTCCTATTTACAATATTCCGAAAATGTACACAGATTACAAATTTTGTCACCATCAAGCAGCTGCTGAATCCAGAAACTCTGGAGAGATGTGCTAAGTTTCGTCGCCTCTGATGTGGTCTTCAGACTATATGGTCAGCTCCACAGAACCAGCCTCTATCCCAGTCGTCACTGGGATGTGATGTACCACCAGGCGCCCTCAAATACACCATTGGTGTGATTCTGGAATGGTGAGGATCTCGGAATGATAGGATGATGTTGCCTTCATAAGTTGCTTTGCAGATCTGCAGGGGATGGCCATCCCACTGTGGGTACCCGTTCTGTGATTTCTCAGCATAGGGACTGGACCTGAAACCTGCATTTGCATAAACATTGTAGGATGCTACTACATTTTGTAAGTCCAAATATTTCGACCCTTGGAGGAAGCGCAGAAGGCTTAACTCAGGTCTAATGGCCCTTGTTAGGTGCCAACTATCTCTGGCTAATGAGTTTACTGCAATTGCTATACCGGGACGCATGCAGTTAGCCAGGAGTGCATGATTGCACTAAGATAAGGGACTTTAGGACCAGTTATATCCTCCCCCTCTTCCAGCGATCGGAAGTGTTCTTTTTGTTCATCCAGTAAGTGTACCACCGTAGGTGTACTTTGGATGACAATGGTCCTTTTAATATCTCCAACGCCCTTCTGGGCGTTTGTAACAGGATTCTATAAGCCATGACTTTATATTTGCCTAGGTCTTTTTATTTCATGTTTAAAAGTCAGGCTTGTACATTTATTTCGGTTTTCTCTTCAAGAGATCCGATGAGATGTTAGTTGTCTACAACTTAGATCTCTAATCATGTTCTTTGCACAGATGCAAAGACAACCTTCAGTAGGAATCATTGACTTGTCAAGTGATTCTCTTGGTTGTACATTTATTTATACTTATTGTTTTTATTGAATAGACGTCCCGAAGTCTATTCAGGCATTTCAAGGAAATGTGGAAATTATCTTTACAAGATATCCACGAAGGTATGCCGTCACAACATCCAATAACAGCATATCCAAAATTTTCCTTCGCCAAATCGTAAGGTATTCGCTTTTGATAACTTAGGGAGACTGATGTATCATATATGAGACATGCTCATTTGAATTTGTTCGATCCTTAGTTTCAGCGAAATTTTCCTTGGGCTATAGGTTGGACCGTATAGCATACGATTTTGTATTTATTTTTCTTATGTTTGCAATACTTTGTTTTATCCACAGGTTTGACACCTTTTAGTGTCTGGACTTCAGGTCCGAACATTTCACGTTTCATAAGTGAGTCCAGCTCATCTTCTATTGCCACGTTCCACATTTTGGCCAATCTCTACGTTTGCCTTCTAGCAACGGAGTGTGGAACGATAATTTACAAACATCATCGCCATTGCGATGTATATGGCAATATGATACGTGAATAATTTGTCGACAATTTATGTTCTATCTGTCCAACACCTCCCCAGTACGTACAACATTTACTTAATTTCACTTTTTCCCGGCAATTCCTCTGCAGTGGATTCCGGGAAGGGTGATGGTGTGGACAGGAGCTCATTGTCCTGTGGTAGTATTGTCTTAAGGTCTCCAGGAGTTTCTTGTCCTAGGAGCCTGGTGGTCTGCCTCTTTTCTGTTGAGGATCAGCCACTTCTGCTGCTGGTGGATTGCATCCATTCTCGGGGATGTCAATCCTAGCTGGAGTTTTTACAGCAGGGATGTGTGATCTGACAATCTTCTGGTTGTCAATAAATGATTCCGGTAATTGGTAAACAGTGTTCTGTATGTGGAGGATCTTCGGGATCTCATCTACACATTGTATTGTTACCGGATCATAGTGGGTCAAACTTTTTGTATCCCACGTTATAATTTTCTTCGCGCCAGATTTTCTAGTATCTGGGCATATTTTTGGGAAACTCGTCTTATCGAAATCACAATCTTCAAGATGTGCCTTAAATGCGTCCCCCGTTTGGGGTTCTAGGTATCTTATAAGTGAGGGTGAGTCAAACCCTGCATGGATACCTAGGCGACGTTGAGTACCGTTTTGGTCCTCTTTGGTGGTGCAATGGGGATTTAAGACTGCGCGACCGACGATTCTCAGATGAGAAATGTTCGGTGGCATTCCATATGCAAGTTGCATTGGAGACTCTGACCTCTAGAGGGTCTTATTTTCATTTACGATGCAGCATGCAGAGTTTGCATGTCCCCATGCATCCATAGGCAATCGGGATTTAATGGACATTCAGTCCATTGGAGTCTACTTTTTAGTGACTCTACCGACCCATTTTGGGTATGAACATGCGGCACTTGTATGTTCATTTTCAATTCCCGTTGATTGGCAGTACTCTTGAAAAGACTGGGAGGTATATTTCCCAACATTAACCAGACTTATTTACAACATTTTATTGTCTGGGAAATGTGCCCGCAACATTTTTATTCTTGTGCCAATAGCTTTTGGAAAAGCTAAGTTGCGGGTCTTGTAGTAGACATACGTACGAATATTCTGAGGATGCATTTATCAGTACAATGATGTACCAAAATAGCCCACTAGGGGTGGTGGATTTTATCCACATCTGTCTCCTTGTATTCTTTTTGAGGAAGCGTGGAGATCCTTTTTCAACTTTTCGTGGAGATGGCCTTGTAATTAATCTTCCCTTATAGTAAGGGATGCGAGGGAATTTTCCCTTCTGAAGAATCTTCTGGTTCTTCAAGTCATACCCATAGGATAAGATGCTGTGCATCACAAATCCAGGGTGGCCAAGTCCAACATGCCAGAGTAAAAACTCGGCTGATGTAGGGCACTTCAGGTGCTCCGTTTAATTCTGCTTCCTTTCTCCGAATCTTCGTATGGTAGAGGCCTATAAGGCTCTCAAAACGTTCAAGTGTGGATTTTACTCCTTTTTCTTGAGACGTTGCATACGGTAATTTTTCATTTACATTTGCTGTTTCCAAGTGGGATCCGTTGAAAAGGATGTCCTTGAAACTTAGAAAGTTTCTTTTTGGAATTCGGAGGGATTAGTGCATCCATTATTTTTGTGTCGTTTGGGGGCAACTGTGTTGCATTCCCTGGATCTTCAATATAGCCCTGAAATTGGGCTTTGTATTGATAGAAATCGTACGTGTTTATTGTCTACTAAGCATTTATGAGAGCAGTTTCAAAAGATGAAACATATCAGTACATGCATATTTAGATAAACATTTTCATTTATTGTCTACCAAACATTTTCATTCAGAACAAATTTCATAATTAAAATGCTCTCATAGATTATTCTCAAAACAAATTGCTAAGATAAAAATAAGGGCTAATCAAGCAAGTCATCATTTTCGAAGTTGTCGGCTGAAAACTTGACTGGAGCATCAGATGTCATCAGGTTTGTTTCAACTTTATTTTTCTTGTTCTTTTTATACAAATCCTGGAGATGATGCGGAGTTCGGCACACTCTGGACCAGTGGCTTTTCAAGCCACAATTGTGGCACTAGTCTTCCCATTCCCTCTTGGGTGGGGGTGAATTATTTTTGTCATTTCTGTGCCACGTGAACTTCCGCTTACTTTCATTATTTCGCTGCTGCTGTACATGGCTCTTGGCATTTTTCTGTTGACCCCCCTTCTGTGGTCTTTCTTTTCTTTTATTATCTCTCTTCTTTTTGAAGGAAGAGGAATAGTGAGCTTCTGGTGGGGGGGCAGTGCCGGGGAGCGTATATTGTGAGTGGAGAGAAGAAGCTCTCTGTTTTACTCGGCCATGAGTAAACATGACGGCAGCTCGGAATACTTGGTGAACTTGCATTCACGGTATTTGCTGCATGAGTATCGCATCTTTTTCATGGAAGGACGTATACGTCTTTTCCAGCATGCGATTTTCTGAGACTTTTTCACCACACAACTTCAGGCATGGGGTGATGCTAAAAAGTGCTGAGTTGTACTCAGCAATGGACTTAAAGTCCTGTAGTCTCATGTTCTCCCACTCATATCGTGCCCTTGGGAGTATAACATCTTCCTGATGTTTATACATGTCCACAAGGGCGGTCTATAGCTTAAGTGGATCTTTGACCGTAAGGTATTCAGCCTTTAAGGTCTTGTCCACATGGCGGCGAATATAGGTGATGGCTTGCGCCTTCTCTATATCGCTAACATTTTCTTTTTCAGGCATAGAAGCGATGAGGGACTTTGCCCGCAGGTGAAACTTTACATCTAGCTGCTAGCTTAGATAGTTTCTACCTGATGCTTCCAGTACTTCGAAATTAACGCTTGCAATATTAGCCATTTATCTAGCAGAGCACAAACATGCATGAATTAATAATTAATTCAGAGAAAACATTTTCATGCGGAGGCAATATTTAACGAAAAACTAAATGTGTGGATCGGCCAGTCCCACAAGAAAGAGTCCAAAAAAGTCCACAGTCCAAATTATACAAATTTGCAGCTTAAAGAAAATGAAAATACAACTTTGGAAACCCGGTGGGTCCCATATGATATCTCCATCTTCAAGCGTGGCCTCCGTCTTCATGGAAGTTGGTCTTCTTTCTTTGACATTTACATAAATTCCTCACTACAATTTCTCTCAAAAATAAAAGAAAAGTGCGGGAAATAAACTGTGGGACTAAACGGCCGATCCAAAAACCACATTTAGCAATTCATGCAGAAATATTGTGCTCATCAACATTTTCATCGGACATTTTCATCACAGGCATCACATGCATTTAATATTCGCAGAGATGGATAGATAATTTAAACACTTAATAATTATTGGACCACTGGGCAACGTCATACACCGTTAGGTTACTAACGGCAGAGCGGTCGCAGGATCTTCCTAATTATTAAGTTTTAAATACAATGCACAACCACGCATATAATATCCAACAGAATATACCAGAGATGCAAAGCATGTAAATATGATTTTTACAGAAAAAATCATCACAATGCAAAGGTTGTAAATTGAATGGGTTTAATCAATTAAATTGATTAGGAGCCCAAAATAAACATTTTCTTTGTCAGAGGAAAAAGTTTTCCTCATCATCCCAAAAGCCCCCCCCAAGAATCCCCAAAAAGTCCTCGCCTGCCCGGTATTTGTCCCGTAATTTACCGTGATTTTTCACGAATATTTTGCCCTTAAATCCCCCTTTTGAATTAATTTTTAGGCTAGCAAGTTGCCTTTTAAGGCTTGTTAATAGCCTTTGCCTCCCCCAATTTTTTTTTTCTTCTTTCAGATAAAACAACATGCGGGTCTGAAGCCCACAGTCGACCGATGGGCTTCAGGCCCATAGGCTCTTTTTTTTCCTTTTTTTGGGGAAATCTGTGGGCCTGAAGCCTACAGATCTGCTGTGGGCTTCAGGCCCATAGGCTCTTTTTTTTCCTTTTTTTGGGGAAATCTGTGGGCCTGAAGCCTACAGATCTGCTGTGGGCTTCAGGCCCACAGATCTGTTTTTTTGTGTGAAAAATTGGCCTGTGGGCCTGAAGCCCATAGGCTGCCTATGGGCTTCAGGCCCACAGGTTTTTATCTGCCTTTTTTTGTTAGGGCTTTCTGGTTTTGGGGGGGGCCGGCGCCGCCGCCGCCCCCTGCAGGGGGGCGGCGGCCCCCCCCCCCCCCCCCCCCCCCCCCCCCCCCCCCCCCCGCAGGGGGGCGCGGCCTCGGGGGTCGCCGCCCCCTGCAGGAGGGGCGGCGGGGGCCGCCCCCCTGCAGGGGGAGGCAGCCACGGGGGCCGCCGCCCCCTGCAGGGGCGGCGGCGGGGGCCGCCCCCCCCTGCAGGGGGAGGCGGCCAGGGAGGGGGGTGGGGTTTTCCGGCGAGGGGGGGGGGGGGGTTTCCGGCGAGAGGGGGTTTCCGGCGACGGCTAGCCGCCGGAGAGATCAAAATTAGGGTTTTGTCCCTAAAAATTGAGTTTTTGGG